>CM062808.1:813068738-813309601 GCA_031772625.1 Pinus tabuliformis | reverse complement strand
CACACTATCACCTTATAAACTTAAAATCTTATAATCTTTTTATAAATACCTAGCCCACAAAAAATATATATAAACAATTCTTTAATATTTAAACTTTAAACTAATTCACACGTTTATTACAAATGAATACCCACTCGCACTCCCTTTTATATTTAATTTAACAATCATTTATATAGCCTCCCATTGGACATGGACATAAACACCATTAAAATTAGCATACACAAGTGTCAAAGTATACTATATTTTGTCAGAACCAATATTAATGCATATATTATATCAGTTGGAAAAAAATAATTTAATTAAATTTAATATAACGAAAATATTAAGTTTCATGTTATAAATTAATAATTAATATATTGCTGTTTACAGGGTAGAATTTATGGTAATGGGTAGGCTGTACTAAATCACTCTCTAAAATAAAAGTCACCCCTTTAAAATTCCATAAAAAAAAATAGTTATATTAAGCATTAATGTGGTCTAAATTAATATTATTTTTAAATAATTTTAATGGGTTAAATACCGGGTATAATTTCTCAGACCAAAAATTAAACCAAACCCAAAAAAAAAATTAATGCTTCTGGCTTTATAATATAAAATTAAGTACAATAAAAATAATAATATAAAATTAAGTACAATAAAAATAATAATAGATCTATTTATTTGCATATGTATCTATGCAGTGGTAAAGAGGAATGCTGCCCCATTATCAAATTGCTCTGCACTTTAATGCTCACTTGCAATGAAGATACCTTACTCTTGCAAGTTGCACATGTCATCTGTCACGGTATAATCTAGTCATACGAATCCTTCGCAGCTTTCGAAGGCAATGTCACTGCCTCCACCGTGGTGTAACTAGAATTAAACAAATTGAAATACTTTCAATGATTCATATTAAATATCTATAATATTTTTAAATAATATTCAAAATTATTAATTATATATTTATTACAAATAAAATGTTATATTAAAACATCAAATACTAAATTTTTGTTTGGCTAAGAGCTTGTCTTTTTCGGAAACAGGTAACTGCCCAAAACCCAAAGGCATATGGCAGGAGTGAAACCCTGCTCCCTTACGGACCACTAGCAAGTTGTAGTTTTCCTTGATAACAGTGATGCATTGACCAACATTTCGGGATAGCAGCCAGAGATAGTTGTCCTCACTGTTGGTTTGACAACTGAGTTTGAGTTTGATAAGTTTTTCTACCAAAAAAATAAAAAATAAACAAACAAACACTAAACTAAATTGAAAAATTATAAAGAAATAAATATACTATTTTTATATTCCGTTCAATCATATATCTTAATATAATTAAACAATTTTTTATAATAATAAATTAAAAAAAAATATTTTGAAATTTCTATAAATATATTACTTATATAATTTAAATATTTAAAATATAATTAAAAAATTTAAATTAATCATTTTTATTTTGAAATTTATATAGATAAATTATATATAATTTAAATATTTAAAATTTATTTGTATTATGCAGTAATAATATTTAAACAAAACACAAATAACTTAAAATTGTAAATATATAAAACAAAATAAACTAATAATAATTTTTTATATAGTTAAAAAATAGCAATTAATTTTACCAAAATTAAATTATTTTTACACTATAATGAAGATTAAAAAAATTGTTCAACATCATCCCAAATAAGGTAAGGGAATCCAGTATTATTTAAAAATAATTTAAGTTATTCATTATTTAATTTAAAGAGTCATATAAGATATGAAAACAATTTTTTTAATGAGTAAAATCAAAAGCATTTTTATTTAAAAATTTTCAGATTTTTTAATTTTCATCTTATTTACTATACCGAAATAAGTAATTAAATAATTTTTTATTTTCTAAGACATTTGTTGAAGTCCAATATTAAATCATTACTTAATTTGTGTACATAAGTGGATCAAAGTTTATTTCATGTTTTTATTTCATGTTTTCATTTTTAAAAAGCTATGAAACATATGGAAGGAGAAGATCAATCACATCTTAATAACCAATCATCAGAAAAGGATGTAATATGGGAAAAAGCATTGTAGATTGTTTCAAATAGTAGTACAGCACCCTTGGTCATTATTAGATAGTGTGGTTGGAGGTTTTGATGCCACAATTTTATATAATATCTAATTGTTTCCATCTCCTTCTATCGATCATTTTCCTGCGAGAAACCCATGTTCTAGCCCTCTAGCCTCTTGGAGCCCATCTCCCCTTGGATTCCTTAAACTTAATTTTAACGAAGAATTTAAAGGAAATGTAGGTTTTGTTGTTCTTGGAGGAACCTCTTGGAGCCCATCTCCCCTTGGATTCCTTAAACTTAATTTTAACTGAGAATTTAAAGGAAATGTAGGTTTTGCTGGTCTTGGAGGAATCTTCTGTGACAATCATGGGAAACAAGTTTTTTTGTTTGTAGATTTTATGGGACATTCAAGTAAAAAAAAAAAAAAACAAATTTGTAGCTCTAGAAATTGGCCTTATTATTGCATTACTGCAAGACTTCTCGAGCTGATTCTAGAGGGTTATTCTCTATTGGTCATCTTAAGAATAAAGAAATTGATCAATCAAGTTTCTCCAAAAAAAAAAAAAAAAATATTCCACAACTTTAGATTGGAAAAATATATCACCCATATTAACCATCTAATACATATGATTCCAATCATTTTTCCTCTCACATTAGGAGAATAAGAAATAAGGTAGCGAACCTTCTAGCCAAATTGGAATGCAATAACATTCACCTTCAAGCTGGAACAATCACTTATGGAAGGACTAGAGACCTGAACTTATTGAAAGTATAAACAAAGATGGAGAAACCCTATTGGAGGTGGAAGAACATGAAGGACTAGCAAGAATTGAGGAGCAACTACGCAACAAACCAAATCTTGTACCTTCAATTATCGATCCATTCCTGACACTACTGTTATTTTCATGTCCTCCTGACGGTTTTAGTGAAATTATTATTTTTCTACTTCACTTGGAATTTACAAATATGATGGCATAATGAAGTTGTGGTCAATAGATTTTTTTATATGTATGTGGTTAGTATATGGATGTATATGTATGTGGGTATTATATGGATATAGAGGATAAAAGACATTAGCTTTTGTCATTGGTGTCCTCTTGATGGTTTCAGTTAAATTTTTATTTTTCTACTTCACTTGGAATTTACCAATATAATGGGATAATGAAGTTGTGGTCAATAGATTTTTTATATGTATGTGGTTAGTATATGAATGTATAGGATAAAAGACATTAGCTTTTGTCATTGGTCTGGTTTCAATATGGTAGAACACGTTAAAGTGATGTTGATATTATATAATTTGGTATTAGTTTAGTACAAAAACAAATATTTTCTAGAAAAATATTAGATGTTTTTAAGTTTGCCCCTAAATTTGATGATACAATTTTTGGCCAAATCACGAATTTTAATTTTAAACCAAGTCTTTCTGTAGAAATCACATAAGGCTTAAATAGAGTAGACCATGGCAAAGGCTTAAATAGAGAGCAATGTAGAGACATAATTTCAAGTAACGACTATATTTGGAGAATAATATTTAAATTATAATATTAATTTATTAATATATTAAAAGTAAATATTATTAAGTAACAACTATATTAAACAACTAGTTTTCAAAAAAAAAATTAAATAATGATATTATTTCGTTAATTTATTAAAAATATTAATAGGTAACGGCTATATTAAATGGCTAGTTTTTGAAAAATAATATTTAAATAATGATATTAGTTTATTAATTTATTAAAATATTAATATGTAACGGCTAGTTTTAAAAATAATATTTAAATTGTGATATTAATTTATAATTTATTAAAAAACAAATATTAATAAGTAACGACTATATTAAACAATGAGTTTTTGACAAATAATATTAAAACTAATTAAAAAAAAATCCAAACTTGAAAGGAGGGGAGTAAAAATTTATAAAAACGAGTGAAGACCCTAATCGAGACAAGATCATTTGATTAATAAAATAATTAATGGAAATAAGATAAAATAAATTAAAAATAATTAATGGAAAAATAAATAAAAACATACATAAGTCAAAAGAAATATATATATATATTATTCGTTCTTAACTTCTTTCAGTATTTTTGTTATTTGTTTAATGTGCATGAGCCCCATATTTTATTGTTGACCCCGTTTTATTTATTGATTATTTTTCTTTGATATATATATATATATATATATATATATATATATATATATATATATGATGGTGATGATGATGATGATGATGGTTACCTCCGTTGAGACCAAACATTGGTCTATCGGACCTAAAGAAACAAATTATTTATTTTGATTTAAGATATTATTCCTATGCTCAAAAAGCTTAGAGAGAAGCCTCCCGAGCTCACTATAATTTTGACATTGTAAAAGGCTAGGAAGGTCAGTATTGTAACAAAGATTGTGAAACAGAGATCTAATATGGTTGTACGTGGGGCACTCTAAGAGGAAGTGGTTTTCATCCTCGATGTTCCTATTCTCACATATATGGCAAATCCTTTCAACTGCCCAACAACCCAACAACCTGTTTCACTATGGACCTCATGAGAATTCGTTCTAATATTTGCTATATTAATTTTCTTCTTTGAGCTAGTTAAAATAGATAGATACTTTTGATCTTCTAGGGTGGGGTTGATGACCTTCTTATAATAACTTAATTTTCTTTTAGCCACTAAATCTTTCTCACACCACATTTTTTCCTTGAACTTAGAAGTAACAGTATCTTTAATGTTATTTATGTTTTGCAATGCATCATTCTCATTGATCTCCCAATAGTTTAACCAGGACCTTGTGTCTTTATGCCACCCCCGATTGAGCCTTAGGTGGTTTTGGCTGGAATTTAAAGCTAGCTTAGGAAGTCTATGATCGTCTATGTTATTGAGTTTGTACTTTGTACAACAGAAACCTAATCATAGCTAGGCTCTCAATAGTGGAAATACCTGCTTCTATAAGGAGAATAGGATAGGGTGTATTACTTTTAATTTTCAGGTTATAAGTTATAAAATGCTTCTGGATTTGTTCAATCTTTCTCCATGATTCTCTGGAGATGCTGCAACCCTAAACCTCACAGCCATATAAGATAACAGGAGTGACTAAAAGTTTCAAAGAGGAACTTCTTTTTATCCCACATTACAAGGTTTGCTGTTTTACAATTATTTTCAAGACCAAAATAAGCTTTATTATTATTTTTATTTATTTATTTATTTATATATTTCTTTTGACTTGTTTATGTTTTTGTTTTATTTTATTTACTTTTCCATTAACTATTTTTTATTTATTTTATTTTATTTCTGTTAATTATTTTATTTATCAAATGATCTTGTCTCAATTAGGGTCTTCACTCGTTTTTATAATTTTTTACTCCCCTCTTTTAAAGTTTGACCTTATTTTTGTTTAATTAGTTTAAATATTATTTCTCAAAAACTAGCTATTTACTATAGTGGTTACTTATTAATATTTGTTTTTTAATAAATTAATAAACTAATATCACAATTTAAATATTATTTTTCAAAAAACTAACCGTTTAATATAGTTGTTACATATTAATTTTTTTAATAAATTAATAAACTAATATCATTATTTAAATATTATTTTTTAAAAACTATTTGTTTTTAATATACTAATAAATTAATATTATAATTTAAATATTATTATCCAAATATAGTCGTTACTTGAAATTATGTCGAGCTACATTGTTCTCTATTTAAGCCCTTTGTCATAGTCTGCCTCTTCATCTGGTCCTGATGATGAACCACACTTGCTGGTTCGAAACGCGTCGGCCAAAAAAAAAAAATTTCTCTTATGTGATTTCTACCGAAAGACTTTGCTTAATTCATTATGGACCACAGAAGCTTGAATACAAAAAATTTAATTTTTTTAAATGTTTTTTTAAGTCAATTTATGTAGATTACACAATTGAAACTTAAGATTCCAAAATTCCAACCAATTTTAAGAAAAATATGTAAATTCATGGCATGTTTTCAACCTGAAGTAATAACCAAACGTTAAAAAAAATATATCTCATTAAAATTTCCATATCCTACAAATTACACCACTAAAATTTAAGATACCAAAATTTCAGCCAAATTTAAGAAAAATATGTATAAAGAAACAAAAAAAAAAAAACTAACAATCACACAAGTACATAGTTTTAACATAATGTCATAACAATTTTCACCACACTTGAATTCAATGTCATGCTTTCAATGTAAAGTAATAACGAAAAGTTTAGGAAAGATACCCACTTAATTTTCCACATCCTTTGTGTTTATACGTGGGCACTATTAGCTCTGCTACTCAGTGATCATTTTCTGAGCTCAGGAACAGGCTGGGTCTGCTTGATTATGCGTAGAAGGACTCCACACAGGTCACTATCTCCTTCCTTCCCCTATCCCGCTTATCCTCCTTCAGTTTTGTTCCCTCTATTTTTCCTATAAACTCTGTAAAATTGCCCTTTTAAACCTTAAGCCCCAGGCGCTTAACCCATGAACTCGTGCCCATACGACCCTCCGCGATCACACGACCCCGCGCTTCCACAACCCTTCGTCGTCCTTTGATCACAATCATTGATCGTCCTGATCCAACGGTCCCCGCCGCCAGCATTTTTTTCCCCGTGCGTGTTAAACCCCATTTATTTTCCCCACTGTCCCATCGTACGTCGTGTGATCCCACAGCGTTCGCTCCTCCCGATCCCGCGAACCGCTCCGCGTGTTAACTCACGGGGAAAACAGTATTGCTCCGGTCCCATCTACCACGTGTCGAGTGCTGATTGTGATCACGCGCCCGTGACGAATATCGCCCGACCCCCATAAGCGGTGCGATAAATACCACTTACCGCCCGTCTCACCCGTCCCCGCGCGTTATCCCCCACGCTACTCTTCCACCTGATAGCCATCAATCTGTCCGTCCGTGATCCGACAGCTCACGTTTGTCCGCTCCCGCTTTTCTCGATACCCTCTGCAAATTGTTTCCCGTCATCGATCCACGCGATTCAACGGTTGATCTTTCTCCACCATGCCTCCGCCATATTATCCGTGTCCATAGCCTGTCCCATGTACCCGAAGGAAGAAGGAGGCCAGAATCCAGTACCCGGCGCATTAGATCCTCAACGACTGCATTTAACATGAAGAATGGCCAAAGAACGAGAAGGACAAGCCTCAAGCAGTTAAACACATTTATCAATTATGGAATGTCTTCCATATTGCACTCCACCTGCCCGAGGAGTACAACAGAGCATCCGAAAAGATCAAATCCGTCCACTGAAGCAGCAGACTGCACCAAAAGACTCCATCAGACAGTTAAAGCGGTTGGTGGTCCATTGTGACCCCTCCACGCATAGAATAGCAGAATATCTTTGTAATGAAACTCTATATATACCCAAAACACAGATGTAATCAGGGGAGGGTTGATGGTTGTAGTTTTGATGTAAGGTTCAACTTCTGGATACTGTAACTACTTTGATACTTGCAGTGTCTGGTATTCATTTTCAGCTAATACAAGCTTCTTTTGCTGTTAATTGGTCACTTTCCATTTCTACTCTGTTCTAGGCTGTGCATATTATGCATCTGTTCATGTGCTCTTGATATTTAGCATTAGAGGGGCTATCATCCCACCTCTGTGTTGAAGTCTAGTATGTATCATTGAATGTGTTATGCAGGTTTCTATTTACTTAGTGCCAGAGAGTTGTCATCCTGTCTGTGCATTAGGAAACAGATTTGCAGACCTCTTTACTAGTTGCTTGTGCATCCACTGGTGTGGTTAGTATTCTCCATGTACACCTAATCCTCAAACTGTGAGTAATTGGTGGTCTAAAGCCTTGTAGTCTGGGGGTGTTCACCCATGTATGGAGTTAAGCATAGTAGAAGTGGTTATCTGGCTTGAACAAGCATCATTCCTTCCATTCATCCATTTCCAACATTTTGTTGAGTTTGTAATGTTCCCAAGCATCTCTGAGATACAACCTATGAGAGTTTCTAAGGGTGATAACATTCATTGGCACTGTTGCCGGGGAGAGGAGATTGAAGCTCAACTTCCCTAGGAGACGACACAGTTCCATATTTTGATGATAGACAAAGTATGGGCACATTTCTGGTTGTAATCATCTATCTGGCGACTCCACTAGAGGAATACTAACCTTTGGCGACTCCACATTGCAGTTCTGGCTCAGTTTGTGAGACATGCTCGAAGAAATATTCAGAAATCACCAACTGTTCCAGTGCCTGACCCTGAGAAGATAGTTAAGCA
Organism: Pinus tabuliformis; assembly: GCA_031772625.1. Classification (NCBI taxonomy): domain Eukaryota; kingdom Viridiplantae; phylum Streptophyta; class Pinopsida; order Pinales; family Pinaceae; genus Pinus; species Pinus tabuliformis. The sequence continues at coordinate 813,301,331 of CM062808.1, read as the reverse complement.
GAAGAAAACTTCACAGAAAGGAGCATCAGGATTAGGTAAGCCCAAAAAATCCCACATATCTCTGCTAGTGAAGAAATCACCTTCAGAGATGCATAAAGCTCCTGTTCATTCATTTCCCTTTCGGATTTGAGCCCAAAGAAATCATCCCATGTTGTCCATCATATTCCTCTGTCTCTGTCATCCATTTCATTGATCCATACTACTCAATCTACCAATGTCCTTCCACCCACCTTAGTCATGGCAGGTCAGCAAGCTCCCACAAAGATAGAAAGAATCGTTGCTGCTAGGTATGGACCTTTGGTCTTGCCCGTCCTTTTAAATCGCATCCCTGCAGGAGATTATCAAGAATATATGCCTAAGTTTAGTGGTACAGAAGGAGTAACAACTGAAGAGCACCTTGAGTCTTTTTATAGCTATGCTGATAACCAGGATATAAATGAAGAGGATGTGTGGATGAGGGTCTTTGTCCAAAGCCTAGAGGGAGAGGCTAGAAAATGGTTCAAAGAATTACCCCCTAGGTCTATAGCAGACATTGAGGCCTTAGATGATGTGTTCCTAAAGCATTGGGGGAATAAGAAGGATTTGCTCTATTATCATACTGAAATTCGGGAACTTTCAGAGGGAGAGTGGTGAGCTGCTGTCTGATTTCAACACTAGATTCAACCATATGTACAGTAGAATACCAACTGAAGTAAAACCTACCCCTACTTCTGCTATGCTCACTTATGCTAATGCCTTTGATTCTGAGTTCTTCCTGCTGTTAAGAGAAAGAATATGTGCTTCTTTGGCTGATATGTAAGATGCAGCCTTTGAAGTAGAATCAAACATCATCACTGTAGAGAGACTTGAAGGTGATGTTGATAGGAGAAGACAGGGAGGAGAGCTCTCATAATCCTCAGATCTTAAGATCGATATATTGGCCAGGATGATAGAATCATTAGCCTCTGAAGTTTCTAGATTAGAAGTTGAGCAGTATTCTGAGGAAGCAGGACAATCCCCTTATACCTTTGCAAATCCAAAGCAAAATCCATATAAATGGGAAAAGGAGCAATTGCAAATTTTGTAGAGAAATAAATATGCAAACAAAGATCAACGGGTGAGAACCGTTTTTCATAATAAAGTCATGGAAGAAGAGCAGATTGAAGAAGAGGAGGAGGTCCATGGTCTGGAAGATAAGGGCAGTGCCCCTTTCTTAATGAGAGCTGCCAATGAAAGGTCATTATCCAGAGGCACTACTCGTGAGTTTGTTGTACCTGCAGAACAACAAGCTTATCTACAGAAGCAACCAGCAGCAGGTCCTCCCATCCTCAAAGAATCTGAGCTTGAAGCCAGCCCATCTTCTCATGACTATGCAGATATGAAAATTGGTCAACCTGCTGATATCCCCAGCCCAATGATCAAAGAGGATGAAATCAGCTCCCTGTGATCTTATGCTTCTCTGTCTGTTCAAGTGATAATCCCTCTTAGTTTCCTCTTGGGCTCTGAGGCAGGCCATGATTCAAAGCCCAAGGCTGATACTGATCATCTCAGTCTTGATATTCTGATGCCTGCTCAGGTGGCCTCCACACAGATTAAAAAGGCAACTTGCCAGATGACAGAGGAAGAAGGTGCACAGTTTTGGGATTCCTCCTTGGATGTGGACTGTTCTAAGAAAAATGAAGGAGCAGATGATATCTTCATGTCCACCGCACAAGAATATATTAGTTCACCATTCATATTAGTTGTGCAGGCCATAGATGACACAAAGAAGTACACAGCAACCATGGTTATTCAACAGGTGTACAAAGGCTCCCATGAAGAACATCTGAGGATGAGAGTATACAGAAAGGGGATGAAATTTGATCCATATCTACCACCTAAGGTCAAATGCCCTAAACTCTTTGAGGTAGAGGATCAAATAAACCCAATTTTATAGATCTATGATGAACTGGCCGAGAGGCGGAGAAACAGTTTTGATGGCCCAACAGATGGCCAGTTTTTGAAGATTTATGTTGTTTAAGGTTCTCACGCCTTAATGATTGTAAGCATTTTCTTTTACAGGCTTTAGCATAGACTTAATTAGACTCCATGCCCAATGGAATACTAGGCAAGGTTTTTAAGCTTGTTTTGTATGAAGGCATTGGTCTGCAGTTCTTGAGACCTCACAGGGAGGATCTCATCCCCAGAAGGAGCCAGTGTTAGCTCTACTACTCAACGATCATTTTTTGAGGTTAGGAACAGGCTGGGTCTACTTGATTATGCATAGAAGGACTCCACACAGGTCGCTATCTCCTTCCTTCCCCTATCCCACTTATCCTCCTTCAGTTTTGTTCCCTCTGTTTTTCCTATAAACTCTATAAAATCGCCCTTTCAAACCTTAAGCCCCGGGCGCTTAACCCATGAACCTGCGCCCATACAACCCTCCGCGATCACATGACCCTGCGCTTCTGCAACCCTTCGTCATCCTTTGATCGCAGCCATTGATCATCCTGATCCAACAGTCCCCGCCGCCAAAATCTTTTCCCCCTTGCGCGTTAAACCCCTTTTATTTTCCCCACCATCCGATCGTCCGTAGCACAATCCCACGGCGTTCGCTCCTCATGATCCCGCGAACTACCCGTGCGTTAACTCGCAACAGAAACGATATTTCTCCGGTCCCATCTGCCACATGTCGAGCGTTGATTGTGATCGCGCGCCCGCGTACAATTACTACCCGACCCCCGTAAGTTGTGCGATACATACCACTTACCGCCCATCTCACCCATCCCCGCGCATTATCTCCCGCGCTACTCTTCCGCCAAATAGCCGTTAGATCTATCTACCCACGATCCAATGGCTCACGTTTGTCCGCTCCGGCTTTTCTCGATACCCTCTGCAAATCGTTTCCCGTCGTCGATCCATGCGATCCAACGATCGATCTTTCTCCACCATGCCTCTGCCATACTGTCCGTGTCCATAGCCTGTCCCGTGTACCCGAAGGAAGAAGGAGGCCAGAATCTAGTACTTGGCACATTAGACCCTCAATGACCGCATTTCACATGAAGAATAGCCGAAAAAGAGAAGGACAAGCCTCGAGCAGTTAAACGCATTTATCAGTTATGGAATGTCTTCCATATTGCACTCCACCTACCCGAGGAGTACAACAGAGCATCCGAAAAGATCAAATTCGTCCACTGAAGCAGCGAACTGCACCAAAAGACTCCATCAGACAGTTAAAGCGGTTGGTGGTCCATTGTGACCCCTCCATGCATAGAATAGCAGAATATCTTTGTAATGAAACTCTATATATACCCAGAACACAGATGTAATTAGGGGAGGGTTGGTGGTTGTAGTTTTGATGTAAGGTTCAACTTCTGGAGACTGCAACTACTTTGATACTTACAACATCTGGTCTTCATTTTCAGCTAATACAAGCTTCTTTTGTTGTTAATTGCTCACTTTCCGTTTCTACTCTATTCTAGGTTGTTCCTGTTATGCATCTGTTCATGTGCTCTTGATATTTAGCATTAGAGGGGCTGTCATCCCACCTCTGTGTTGAAGTCTAGTATGTATCATTGAATGTGTTATGCAGGTTTCTGTTTACTTAGTGCCAGAGAGCTGTCATCCTGTCTGTGCATTAGGAAATAAATTTGCAGACCTCTATACTGGTTGCAGCTAGCCATCACATGGTCTTGTGCATCTGCTGGTGTGGTCAGTATTCTCCATATACACCTAATCCTCAAACTATGAGTAATTGGTAGTCTAAAGCCTTGTAGTCTGGAGGTGTTCACCCATGTCTGGAGTTAAGCATAGTAGAAGTGGTTATCTGGCTTGAACAAGCGTCATTCCTTCCATTCATCCATTTCCAACATTTTGTTGAGTTTGTAATTTTCCCGAGCATCTATGAGATACAACCTAGGAGAGTTTCTTGGGGTGATAACATGCACCTCCTTTTTGTTCTTATTTTTCTCAATTGAGCCATCTTCTTTTCCTCTCTATAGCAAGGTGATCATTCTCAAATAATTCGATTCATTTATTTAGATATTGTTGGCTTGCTTAGTCCTTTTGAGGATTCACATGCGATTCATTTTTCTTTTTTTTCACGTTTCTATGGTTTGAAGTAAGATTAAAACTTTTAGGAATAGTTTTTAATGATGAGAAGCTTGAGAAAAACCAAATGGTTAATCATTAAATTGAAGTTAGAAGAGCAATAATTATAAATAAACACACAAATAAACTATATACATTTTATTTAGTCTAAAAATCTTTAATTTATGAAAAAAAATTAACAATAGCTTTATTATTTTTTAATGTATCCAATTTAACCATCACTTCGTCATAACAAAGTGTTTAAATATGGCAAATTACAACGTGAAATTCTTAAAACTTTTAAAGATTTATGACATGTAATATCATCGCTTGATATTACATGTCACGAATACCATGTGCCATAAACTATTATTGTTAATCTAACAATCTTGATTCTTTCACTAGGTCATACTTATTTAACAATGCCCCTTTTTAAATTTGTCTAGGGAATTTTTTTCATATTAAATATATCATGTTTCTCTCTAACCGGGTGGCTCCAGATAGGCTTAGAAATAAAAAAGGGCTCAAGAAAGGCTCAAAAATCAAAGTTTATGGATTGTAGTGAAACTAGGTTCAAATAAAATATCTCGTTGTAGTATTTCTAACGATCCAAACAACACCTCAATCTGACATCGCATATGAAGTTATGACCAGTAAAAGTTTTAGTCAAACCAGGCTCCCTCGCTAAAGTTAGCAGATCGCCAACTAAATTTGGAGCTTGGATAAATCTTGCAAAGCTGCTACATTTGCTAGAAATTAATGAGGAAACAAATTGAAACTTTGCAGTGACGGTTTCTGGCGGCCCAAAAAATCAGTCGAATGCTTTAAACCAATTGTTTTAATATATATATATATATATATATATATATAATATATATATATATATATAATATATATAAATATATATATATATATATATATATATATATATATATATAATAGGGATGGCGGGCCACCACCCCCGCCACCTCACTCAACCATGTATCAAATATATATATATATGACCGAGCCACTAAGTTTGGGGGCCCCGCAGGATTTGAACTGCCTGGCCAAGTGGTTGGCCTCCATTGGTTGGCCCCATTACCAATTACCACTATATTTAATAAATAAAAATGTGCCAAGAAGTGGTATGGGGGAGGCTCGTAGGTTTGACCCCAAGACCTCTGCCCTCCAAATTTAGCACCCAACCACCCAACATATCAACTATAAATTGTAAACTTCGCCCTATAATTTATAAAGACCCATAATTTTACCTCATGTGAACCAAGAAATGAGAGCGTTGAGCACGAATTCTAATGCAATTATAACCTTGAGTGACACAAAAACCGAGTGGAACCTTGACACCGGGAATATGCAAGGAATTTGAAATATTCCATAGAGGCCAATTTTTTAAGGTGACAAAAATAGGCCGAATGTATACTCATACTTCTCAGTTTTTTGCAAGGAAAGTGATGGTGTAATCAATTTCCTCATTTGAACCATGGAATTGTAGTCACCCTGTAGAAAAGAATATTTTTGGAATCTTAAGGAATCTTTAAGATTCCTTGGAGCCTTGAAGTTGACAGTTTCAGAACCAAGATGCATTTATACTCATTTTTCTTAGTTTTTCGCTAGGAATGCGATGATGTGAATAGATTCTTCATATGAACAACTGAATATCATCTGACCCGCAAGAAGGAATCTTTAGGGAATCTTTGAGATTCCCAAGGGATCAAATTTGAACAGAAGCAAAAAGGGGTCAAGTTTACAGTCATTTTTCATGATTTTTCACCAGTAATTCAATGTTGTAGTCCATTTCTTCAACAAAGGTTTACATATTTAGGCCATCCCCATAATTGGAGGTATAAGGTATTTTTTATTCATGCATGTAATTTGCTTTCATTTAAGATTAATGAAATAGGTCTCCCCACATTGAGCAGGGCCCATAGACATAACCCACACTGGATGAACTCCGTTATCAACCTATTGTGTATTTTCTTCTCATGGTTGTCATTTATTTCTGCTTCTTTTATGTGTATGCATCTTATGGTTACATACCATCTTAAATGCAACTATGTATGTATCTTTGAAGTGAAAAGATCCAGATCAAGCTTGGTATCAGAGCAGGTCTTTTTTTGACGTGAAGTGCAAGTGTATGATAATTAGGGAAAATCCCCAAATAGGTGAAGGAATGAACAAACCTGGGCACAAGTAGCCCGAATTATCATTGGTAAGTGGTTGAGCCTATATCAAAGTGGTATAAGAGCTTTCAATGCTTTGAACCTAGAAAAAAAGTGGATGAGGAAAGAAAAAAAGGCTAAAATTAGGAAGATTGGATTGACAGAAGACTTCCCTAGTGAGGAAAAATCAATGAGATTGGAGCTTTTGGAGATATAGAAAGATAAGTAGTATCTATACATCAATGAAGCTATAATCTGTAGTGACAAAGGGAAAATAAACAACCAATTTATGTTTGCAGCAAACATTAGTTTGATAGTCAACAATGTTTTTAAAGAAGAGGGAACAAGTAGGGTCTCAGGAGAAAAACAAATTGTGACAGAATCCAACAATATATTTAAATTACTAGAAGAGTGAGCAAGAAAAATCGCATCATTTTTTAATGTACTACAACATAATTTTTCCATTTCATGAAGAAATCCTCCATTTCTTTGAACAACAATCCACATGGCACATCAAAATTAGAGATGATGAAAATATACAAATATAGAAGAAATTCCATCTCTAATTACCTTTGTTTAGTGTAGTGGTTGGTCATCCAAGAGTATTTGAGCCATGCCATTTTGTTCATTTATCTCTAATTGGTTTCCTCACATCGACAACTTTAAAACATTAACGATTTCCCACTGAGATGGTCTTAACCCAAGAAAGGTAATCTTAAAAACAAAAGAATTGTGCCCATCTTTTATTTTTAAGGCAAGGGGAATTACAACAAATGTTAAGTAAAAATAAGTGGACACATTACAATCCATGGATGAAAGAGAACAAGGAAATAAAATTTCTTATGTAGTGAACAATGAGCAAAGGAAAGAATAAAGTAGATGGTTGGATAAATATGCATAACAAATACTACCAATGTCAACAAGAAATGAATACACCCTAAGTATCTGTGGACCGTAATAAAAATATATTAGACTTTATCAAAAATTACCTGTAAAAAGAGCATCTAGGAAAATGGATAATACAAATATAGAAAACTAGTCAATTGAATGTGAATATAATGTTCACTTACCCTTCTTTAAAAAAAACGTCAAACATTACTATTACATATGATATTTGTTGTTGTTTATGTAACCATTTAAAATATGTTTAAAGGTAAGGTTAATTCTTTTATGTTAATTTTTCAACTTTCATTCATTTATAATTCAATTATATATAGACAAAAATTTTACTATCATGGCCTGCCTCAAGGGAATGCAGACCAACAATAGTAAAAATATTGCGAAGTTCTTATGTCTAACAAAATCACCCATACCCAACCTACTTCAAAGTTATATCCATGCCATGATAAATGTTTGGCAGTGTAATGGTACTGATGTATTTATGGATTTTATGGTTGATATGTTTATTGTATTCATGTTCCTATTATGCTGGTTATATGCACATTTTATGATAGCAACTATGTATGGCTCTCAGCATTTTTTACTTATATGTGAATGGATAATGTGTCTATGACTTGATGGAGGATAATGCATCAAATGGCATGAGGGAACAATGGTTCATTGTGATTCTCAAGTAATTATGATATCACTACACTTAGTTTTGTTATTTACACTCGTAGATTACATATCGATGATATGTTTGACGAAACACCTGTCATGGCTAATGGGGTTCTGGTTATGATTGTGTTCAGTTTATTGCTTTTCCAATTCCATTTTCTTAAAGTCACCAAGGAGGTTGAATCTTATCCATGGTGGCCTCTCATCGCATGTTTACCCCTGGCTGGCCGGTTGCTTGGGTAGATATGGGAGGAGGGTGCTATAGAGTGGTATTAGAGCTTCCAGGTTCAAACACTTGGACTGAATGGGTTCTATCATAGGTGAAATGAAGAACAACAGTTTATATTTTAGAGCTTTATTTCATATATGTTATAACTTTTCTTCTGTGGCATATTAGAAGTTGAAATTCTATTAATATTGATGGTAAATACCACTTATAATGTGCTCAAAATTTCAGATATTGGTTCACAATATTTTAGGAATTATGATATAAGGAAGATGACCTTCCTGAATGCACCTTTAAATAGGTCATGTTGGAATTTCTGAAATAACTTGTCTTCTATAGGCTTTCAAAAGCTAAAACATTATCCACATTTAGGGGACATACCACTGATTATGTGGTAGAAATTTCAGATATTGGGTCACAATATTTTAGGATATATGAGTAAAGGGAGTCGAGCCTTCTAAATGCTCCTAAAATCAGGCCTCAAATAGGTGACGTTGAACATTTTGTCATAACGTTTCTTCTGGGCACTCCCAGGAGCTGAAATTTTTTCCACAATGAGGGGAAATCCCACTGATATGGTGATAAAAATTTCAGACATTTATTCAATATATTTTAGGATATATGACCAATGGAAGTTGAGCTTTTTGGATACTCCTAGAATTGTGCACCAAATAGGATTGTGTTAGTATTTTTGTTATAAATTTTCATTTATGAAATCTCAGAAGTTGAAACTTGAACCATAGTGAGGGAAAATACCACTGATCATATGGCTCGGTTTCCATAACTTGTACTATTATGTTTTAGGATATATGCATTGAATCATTCGCTATATTAGTTTGCATGCAAAGTGTTTGATGAAATGCTTAAATGGTTCAATTATTAATTGCATACAAACTGTTTGATAAAATGCCCCAATGAGTATGTTGTTTGTGGTTAGGGATAGTATTGATGTATAATATTATTGTTGTAGTCGAAATATGCTAACTTTTATGCAACTAGTTTGCTATATTAGTTTGCATGTAAAGTATTTGAAGAAATGCTTACATGCAAATGTAATAGTATATTAGTTGTTTGAAGAAAATGTAAAAGTATGGTAATTGTTTGAAGAAAATGTTTTTTTTTTGGATGAGATAGTATTGTAGTATGATAATATGGATGTAGTTGATCTATGCCTATTTTCAAGCAAATAATTTGAAGAGTTGCATGTAAGGAATTTGAAAGGTTGCATGTAAGGAATTTGAAAAGTTGCATGTAATGGAAAAGTGGCATGTTTTTAGTTATTATTTTACAAGTGGAATAAGTGCAATGTTTTGACTTAATCTCATACAAAATTTATGAGAAAAGAAAATCACTTTCTTTTCAAGTGTGGTTAAATTTAATTGAGCTTTGGAGATCCCATTTCCATAATTGGACATTGGATATTGGACCATTATAGTAGCTTCCTCCTTCTACCTTAGTGTGGACCATGGATAGTAAGGGGGTATGTTCATAGCTTGTTTGAATGCTTGACTAGGTGCATGATATGTGTTTGTGCTTATAAAATTGTATGAAGGAATGATCTTGTTTTAATATGGTTATACTAATGCAATATGTGTTGAGATAATTGATATGCACTTGCGTGCAAGTGGGTGCTAGTTTTAGTATTATGACTATGATTGTGAGTTTTTGATTGCCTATTATGACATGATTGTTAGTATTGGTGAAGGTTGATTTCAAATTAATAGACACGATGTCTTGATTTTTGGAACATGTGACTAACATGTGTGATCAGTTACAGGGCAACGTGTTTGGTATTATCTTGACAAGGTAATAGTTTATTTGTTTATATAACTAACACCTTGGTGAATGTGATAGCACATAATAAGACTCAATTGCAACAAGGTAAAAAGGTAAAATAAAGGAATTGGGTCAGAATTCCTTTGGCTATCTTTGGAAACCGTAATTTCAAATGAGTGAGTGCTTTGCATGAATACAAAAAGTTTTCTTAACCTTAATTTTGACTGACATTATGTGGATATGTGTTATATTCATGAATATGTATTTGATAAATTGTTATCTTAAGGTTGATATTTGAGATAATAGGTTGAGTTCTAATATTGTAAAGGCACGAATAAAAGCATGAGTTAATGTTGCACGATGTAGGGAATCAAATGACAAAAGAGACTGTCATAGATCTTGAAGAAGGCTCGAGCTGAGGTTTCGCTCATGAATCCTTGGAAGTACTAGGAAATCATAGGGGTTGAGTCATGGTGTTTTTTGGAAGTATTTTGCTTTCAATGTTTTACTATTTGTTTATGCTTGATTTGCGGTTTTGATTATGTATGGTTCATGGCCATGCCATTTTATTTTTGGTGTTGTATTGCTGTTGGTTTTCCATGATCTTCTTCTTATTTGTCTCTTGACTTTCGTTTTGTTGTTTCGAGTCTTGGGAATTGGTTGGGAAAGAGGAAATTTAATGGATCTCGGGAAGAGTTGTGTGGTACCTGACAGGTAATGCAAGTAATGCAAGACCTGGATGAAGCTCAGTGTATGAGTAAGCGCAACGGAAGGTAAGACTATGACAATCAGATTAGGTTGGTTCGGTCCATTGGTGTAAATGGGCAGTGGTAGTATAGTCATGATAAAGGTAACCAAAAAAGCTAAAGTAAATGGATCTGAGGCATCAGATGCCTTGGCTATGCTGGGAATTATTGTTCTCAATATCGTGCATTTTGTGCATGAATAAAGGAAGTTCTCCTAACCTTTAACTTATGATATTTGGTAATTATTTTATGATCATGATTATGTTTTTGTTTATATATGTATACATGTATGTATGTATGTATGTCATATTTGACAGGGTGATCATGAATCGTGATTATTTTATGTTAATGTTTATATGTATATATGTATCTATGTATGACGTTGACTGATGAGATCATTATTATTTTATGTTGTATGTATGTGTACATGTATCTATGTCACTATCTGACAGGGTCATCAAGAATCATTCTTGTGGAGGAATGATTGCTTATGCAGGTGAATGGCATGAAGAGGTTCCTGGTCTGGCAAGGAATTAAGTGGAAGAGTAGTCATGAAAAATATATGAGGTCAGTGTCATGTGAATATGAATTTATATGCTTTTATTATGCCTATGTTTACATTATGACGGGTAACAATAAAGGATACCCCAATGGAATGAAAGCAACGTGGTCTGCAACGTGCTTAAACAAGCATGGATAAGACACAGGAAGCAAGGTTTCTTGGTAAGGACAATGTGGTTTTGGATGTGTGGTACTACTATTGTATATATACTATATATGTTGTACATGTTTCATATATGATATGTGCACATGCAGCGTTGCGTATATATAGCGTGTGTACATGTCGTTTATGCAGTGTTATGTACATGATGGTATAGATAGTGTTGTATGAATTTTGCATATTCATTGCTAGGTATAGATGGTTTTATGTACATGTTGGATATGCTGTGTTGTGTGTATATTGTACTGTGTGCATGATGGATATGCAATGTTGTATGTGTATAGTTCTCTCCGCGTGTTGGATATGCGGTGTTGTGTAGAGATGATGCTATGTACATGTTGGATATGCAATGTTATGTACATGTGGTGTTGAGTGCATGTTGTACATGTGGTGCTAGGTACATATGGTGTGGTGTGCATGGTTGTACAAGTGGTGTTGTGTGTGTGTGGTGTTGTCTACATGTTGTAAAAGTGGTGATGTGTGCATGTGTGCATGTTGTAAAAGTGGTGTTGTGTACATGTGGTGTCATGTACATGTCATGTGTGTGGTACTATGTACATGTGGTATTGTGTACACGTTGTACAATTGTGTAGTGTACATGTGGTGTTGTGTACACATTGTGCAGGTGGCACTGTGTAAATGTGATGTTGTGCACACGTTGTGTAGGTGGTGCGGTGTACAGGTGGTATTGTATACATGTTGTAAATATGGTATTGGTGCACGTGTGGTATTTTGTGCATGACATACATGTTGTTTTGAGGGAATGTGGTACTATGTATGTGCATTGTGTTGGTGGATGTATTGTGTTATGCACTAGGTGTAGAAGTGTGTGTTGCGTTGTACATCAGGTATAGGTGTACGAGTTTTGTTGTATACTAGGTGTATGGGTATACATTTTGTGTTGTCACATGTTGTGTGTGGATGTATGCCTTGTGATATACATTGTGCACGTATACGTATGTATACTGGGTGTAAGTGTATTTGTTGTATGTCATGTATAGGTGCATGCGGATCATGATGTTGTATGGTGTGTGTGGTTGTATGTGTGTCATTCACACTATGTGTATGTGCACCTAGTGGAGGAGAAGGCACGGGGTGTGGAAACCAATCCAGTGTGTGTACAAAAGAACAAAGGTAGAAGTAAGGATTGATGAAGGATAAGTATCGATATATTATTCCATTTTTACTATGCATGTGATTTACGATTCTGATATATGATGACTATATGTGATCTATGATTCTGGTTTATGATGGTTACATGTGATTTATGATGTTGATCTATGATGGTTGTGTTTCGAGCTAACCATATGTGATATGTTTGTTGAGTCCCAAACTTGCATCTTCCCTATACACCTTTCTAGCCTTTTTCCATTTACCTAGACCTCTTAAGCTGTCAAATCATTGCATATTAGTTTAAAAAGAGCATATAAAGTGGTTTCCTAACTATGTCCTGTGTCTGTTGTTTGATTTATATTTTTGCTCATTCAGCTGCGGAATCTTGTCACTTTCCGCAGCCAGTTCAACTTTCTGCAGCCTTTTTGTTGAAGTCTATGTTACAGGTGTCTTCAGGCGAATCCGGCCACATGGGAAAGTTGCAAATGACGTGGACATGGACCGTGTCCTATTGGCTCAGTCGAATCCGTCAAAGAAGGTCGTGGTCAAAGATATTCAAACAGTGGTCAACCTAAGAGTCCTACGATGACAAAACTCTGTTTTTCACCACGTGAAGACTTGCGTGGCCGTTTCTAAATCTTAGGAGACATGTTAACACCTATGGACTACTCCATGAACTGAATCCAACAGCCACCCTCCTTAGATTTAATCTTCACGGCTACCATAATGCTAGATTCCTGGACGTGGTTGCTTCACGTGTCTTTTATCAGCGCAAATTTTAGGAAAGTAGTTATGTCATCCTCTGTTATAAATAAAGCGTTCTCATACGCATAGTAGCTAGTTCTAGTAATGTAATTTTGACTGTTAACGAGCCCATTGTGTCGTGACTTTATCTCTATGTTATGACTGCATTTTAATACATGAGAAGACTCTGTTTATAAGCTCAATTTATGGTTGATTGCTGACTGCCCGAGGTTGTGCAGAGGGCCCCTATACATACCAAGGTTTTGTTAATTTTTGTATAGTTTCATGCTTTATTTCTTTTTGTTCCTTATGCCATAATCATTTATTTGTATATATATTGCACTGCTTATGGTATTCATGTTGATTGTTGTCCATAATTTGTATGCTTTCTAATGTTGTTAACTAATCAGTGTCTTTGTTTCAGATTACAATAGGCAGCCCGGGCATTTGCACATAGCTTTATAATGACTAATGACATGGAATTATTCTTGTCCTTCTGCTGATTTATTTTCTTAGTTCTAATTCCAACACTGTTTTATTTCTTTCAGTTTTGTTCATTTACTTTTCTGCAAGATAGATATTAGATTACTCATGTCATTTTCAGTTACCTCCAAAAGCCAGAGTGAGTCAAATGGTGAGGGATTGAAGTATGAATGCGTAGTTTGATATTAGTTTATTTTTCTGCAAGTTAGTTATTGAATTTCTCATGTCATTTTCAGTTACCTCCGAAAGCCAGAGCGAGTCAAATGGTGAGGGATTGAAGTATGAATGTGTAGTTTGATATTCGTTTATTTTCCTGCAAATTAGATATCAGATTGCTCAAGTTATTTATGATTACCTTCGCCAGAGCGAGTCGAATGGTGAGGGGTCAGAATATGAGTTGATGTAATGTGATTTTAGTTTACTTTGCTTACAGTTTTTGAATTTCTTTGAGTTCAGTTTCTTTTATATTTATACAGTAGGAAGGATACTGGGTTTCATGGTCACTAGCTCACTGTTTGTTCAATTAGAACATTGGTACATTTTTATTCTCTTTTAGGAATTGATTTCATCATTGCAAGTTTTAAAACCTTTTTGAAATTTTGAAGTTTGGAAATCATTTTAAAGGACACCATTGCCTTGAACAATTGTATCCATACTTGACTTTTAGAATTGCCATCTCACATTAGGGAATCAACGAAGATAAACCCAAAAAAAAAACTAAAAATCAAAAACGACAAAAAGAAAGAAATCGATTATATTGCATATATAGTGCACCTCACTTCAGCAGTTTACGACTCCCGGATTGACAATTAATATAGCAATTTAGGACACTCTAAATTGACCAAAAAATGTTTATACATGATGTTGTGATCAAACAATTAGTTTGGCTTATTATGACAGGAATTAAACATGATTGCAAATGTACCTTATTGACGAGAAACCAATGAGCTATGATTTGAATTTATTTGAATTTATTTTCAATCTAATGGAAGTAATGTGCTTGGGATAGGAAGCATGGAAATGCCTGGTTGGGTGGTTAAAATCAATTGCAAGAATTCGCTGAAACAACAAAAGAAAATGGAACATGCAACAACATGTTGGTAAAGTATTCAGGAGCAATGCCATTGTGGGAAACTAGTACCCAATAGTGTCCATTGATTTCCATGAGCATGTTATGACTGGAATTATGTTTTTAAGGCAGGGATATTCCTTGGTTGTTGTATCTTCCGATGCGAGGAAGCCTTGCTGAGGGATGGACTGCCCATGATGGGGGTGCTAGCAGAACTTGGAAGGTGAGTGACTCCACAAAATGAGTGACTGGATTCCCGAGGGACTATGTAGCAGAGAAGGGAAGGTCACAGATGGGTTCACTTTGGTCATTATCATTTCCAGATGGAACCATATGCACATTAAGAGTTCACCTTGGAACAATGAGTTAGTAACTGTTCACTGAGAGGACAAGTGGCTCAGGATTGTAGCGCTAGACATCAGATGCATATTTGACTTTGTAGTGGATTCTAAACTTCCTTGGAAGGAGGTGAATCCTGGTATTACTTTGATGGTAGAGGTGTGATCCTCTGGATTCCCGTGTTGATTGATACAAGCATCGTATCCTTTATTTGTTGGTTAAGAAGATGTGTATATGTGTATATCGTTGTAAATAACGTAATGAGTTGTGTTATAAAGCTCCAATATGTGGTATGGTTTTTATATGTTCATGCTTTCATGATGTTTTGCTTTTGAGCGGGTCATTCATTGCAAATTTTGCAATGAGTTGTGTTATAAAGCTCCATGGGCAGTATGTTTTTTTTCAACAATCATGTTGGTTATAGGTGTCATTGAACACCGAGGATGGCATTCCCCCAAGCGTGAGGGTTCTGTAACAGTGCTGGTGAAAATTCCATGTAAAAATATATAAATACCATGGATGATGGGACACATATTCCAAGCTTAATGGTGGGCAGGACATCCTAGTGGGTGTTTATTTGGTTTTTGATGGTTAAGGAAATTGGCAAAGGCAATGGCTAAGGCATTAAAGAGGTAAAAAAGTATTTTGGCACATTTATTTATGAAAATAATGGAAATTAGGAGAAAAATGAGGTGAAAGGTGGTGCATGTGAGGAGGAAAATTAAGGAAAATAATGGAAATTGGGAGAAAAAGGAGGTGAAAGGTCACAGTTTGCATGCGAGGAGGAAAATGAAGGAAAATAATGGAAAATGAAGAAAATAGAGGCCTCATTAATAAAAATGCTTCTAAGGATCAGTTGGCAAGCTTCTTCCATTCAGAGTGAACCTTTTGTTAGTTCAGTTTTGGAGCTCTCTCATTATTCTCTCTCTCTCTCATACTCATGGAGACTTAGATTTTTCTTGGAGCACTCTTGTTGGGTGTGACATACTTGGATTCTTGGAGCAAGAAGGCAAATGATGAGAAGGAAAGTGCAAGAAGGCATCTGCATCGGCAACTACATTAGATTCGCTTGCAGGTACCGAGTTGCATGTATGATTTATTCACTAGTTTTGGACATGCATGGCATATGCATGTGGTTTCTTGGTTGTGATCTGTCATTGGCATGGAGGATTGCCTAGATTGATAGTGGATTTCCTAGCCTTGCCATTTCCAGGATGTCCATGGTGATTGTGGATCTAATTTCATTATTTCGTTTTGGTTGGTTCTCATGTTTCCTAAGCTATGGGTTGAGTTACTAGTCCTAGAATCCCTGGTTGGAAAAACGCTCTGGAATCCCTTGGTGGGTTGAGTTACTAGTCCTGGAAGCCTTGGTTGGACAAATGCTCTAGAAGCCCTGTATAAGTTGTGGGTTGAGTTACTAGTTCTGGAAGCCTTGGTTGGACAAACACTCTAGAAGCCCTGGAAGGCTTAGATGGAGACCAATCTAATGATGGTTTTTTTGTTGATGTCCGATCGTGAGGTGGAATCACTATTTGATGGGTTGAGGTGGATGGCCTTTGGAAGCCCTAGATGAGTTTTGATTGATGTGTTATATGAGATCCCACATTCATGCTTGGAATATGGCACAACGGTGAATGGATGAAGAGAGATTTGGCTTAGCCATTCTACGGTCGGGTGGAACGTGGTAGTCCCATCTCCGATTGGTTCATTGCATTGATTAATGAGAAATGCATTCCCTTGATTTTCATGTGTAAAGGTACTGATGTATTTATGGATTTGGTGGCTGATATGTTTATTGTATTGATATTCCTATTATGCTAGTTATATGCACATTTTATGATAGCAACTATGTATGGCTCTCAGCATGTTTTTACTTTTATGTGAATGGATAATGTGTCTTTGACTTAATGGAGGATAATGCAGCAAATGGAATGAGGGAACAATGGTTCATAGCAATTCTTAGATAAGTATGAGATCCTACACTTAATTCTATTATTTAAACATGTAGATTACATATAGATGATATGTTTGACGAAACACATGTCATGGCTAATGGGATTCTGGTTATGATATTATTTAGTTTATTTCTTTTTCGATTCCATTTCCTTAAATTCAACAAGGATGTTGAATCTTATCCATAGAGGCCTCTCATCGCATGTTTACCCCCTGTTGGTCGGTTGCTTGGGTAGATATGGGAGGAGGGTGTTACATGGGCTAGCATCCTTCCTTAGAAGAATTTGAAGGGGGTAGATCCCGGATCCCGTTTTCTTGGACTTAGTGTGGACTACCTCTCAAAACATAAATGCATCTATATGTGGGCTAGCCAAGCATGTAGGAAAACTAAACAAGAGCACATATCCTTTTGGATCAAATAGATGTTGTTGAGGTGAGCAACGATTTCATTCTTTTCTTCTTGCTTCTCTTGAATGAAATGACACAACATGGACTTCATCTATCAATACAAGGTTATGGATTGAAAGTATTGATTCCTACAACCCATGGTATGTATATGGTATGGAATGTAGTTTGAAACAATATGAATTCATGAATCAGAGTGAGCAATATTTTCGTGAACTGCCTAAGCCTGAAGTATATGGATTTCATATTGAGATTCTTGAGGACTGGATGAATGAATGATATGCATTGTTGACTAAGCATAAGACTAGCCTTGAGATTTTCTATCGGGACTGCAACCATCAAATCCCCATCACGAGTGGATACATTTTCATGACATGGTGACAGGGAGAAGAAGGGTTGCAACAAGAGTAGCATGAGAGGTAGGAGAAGGGAAAGAGACTAGAGGACGAGGGAAAACCAATACAGAGTGCACAGGGTTATGAAATTTAGAAATAGGGTTGGAGAATAGAGCGAGATCCAAGTGAAGCATAGAGAGGAATAGGAGCCAAAACAATAAAATATAGACCCCTCCTTGAGAGGCACAAAGGTCGTGAAGCCTCCACAGATGATGTAATAGGTTGCATTAACTAACCATAGGAACAAAACCATCCACCTAAAACAATGAAATTAAATTAAAACACTAATTACAACAATGAAATTAAAACACTAATTACAAAGGTAGTAAGGAAGAGAATTTACCAACAATATTCGAAGAGAAAAATTCCAACGAAACCCAAAAGAAACTTGGAGCATGCCATTATGCCTTTAAAGGAAAAAAAATCCACTTTCTCCATAAATGATAATTGAGTGTTATAATGTAAAATCAACAAGAAAGAATGGAAATGGAAGGCCATTCCGAGAGGGCCTAGACCTTCCTCAATCGACTTGCAACAATTTTGAGAAAAAGGGGAGGAAATATCCTACAAGTGGTTTGAAGACATAACAAAGACTCGATATAAATGCAAAGAGTCACTAGCTAAACCAAGAAGATGAAGTGGAAGATAAGTCTCTAAGTTTATTGCTTTGGGGTGTCATTACTCTTACTATTATTTGAATACATGGGGTTGTTTGACTACGACACCCCCTATTTAATGTACGAGGTGGCGATGGGCTTGCCAACTTCTCCCATCCCTCAACATGAAATTTAACATAACCATAGAGGATTATTGATCTGAGGTGATGAGGATGTTTAAATGGTCACACCGCTCTTTCCATACTTCATTGCTTTGAGGGGAATCAACATTAATTTTTTGGTTCGTATATCCTAGGTTCGCAAGATATTCAACCACTTTATTTCCATATTGACAAGAGTGTGAGGGAAGGAGGACATGAAATGAGGGAATCAAATAATTACTATGAGAGATGATGTTTTCAAGTGTTTGGATTTGATAGATATTTTCTGGAGAAGATCTATTAATAAGAGTCTTCTAGTATTAATAGCCATTTGTGACTCTCCTTCGAATTGAAGCTTTATAAAGCCATTGATAATAGCTAAGCAACGACATGATTCCAAAGAAAAGAATTCCACTACATTATTGTTTTTTACTTCACAACTACTCGTAAACAAAAAAAGTCTTTACTATCATAGTTTCTGTAGATACCTTTGAAGCTAGCCATCCTTGATTTCCTTTTGAAGCACCATCAAAATTTAATTTGATTCCCTACTCAGGGGATAAATATTTCAGGTGACCCAACTCTAAGATGTAAGGAAACATGGTCCAAATGGGGATAGATAGTAGGGGAGAGCTCAAGTCTGGGTAAAATAGCTAATCATGTGGGCTTGCTTCCCAATCTTGTTGATTCTAGTGGGAGGATAGAATTGTTTCCTGAACACTATGTAGGATTATTTTCCAAACCATAAAATTTATAGAGTGAGCTTGAGATTATGTTCTTCCCTTATGAGTCATAGGAGGAATTATGGAATCATAACCAAAGCTCCATTAAAGATCAAATTATTGAAGATTCCATGATAATATTGATAAAAAAAATAGTTATGAGGCTTGCATATTTTCTATCAAAATGCCTAAATAGAAGAAAAAATAAATCCCATATGTTCTTTGAAAAGTTGCAAGAGTTAAGGAGGTGCTCCATGTCTTCCTTGTTGGCTCTACAAAAGAAAAGAAAATTGAAGGACCCTCAAACCCTTTTCTTCTAATTCTATTCTAGGAGAGATCTCAACAGCAGTGAGACTTTAAGCCAAAGATGTTGAAGCCAAATTATGCTCATGATAAACCATTTCATTTTTTCACAAGAGCTAAATATAAATTTCCAAATCAAAACACCTAATTAAATAATGCCATACACATAAATATTGTACTAATGCATAGATAGAAAAGAAATTAAATGTTCGGTGGATAGATAGTCTTGTTTTGATGTTGAAGATGATGATATGATTTGCAATTGAAGTCACAAATTGTATGATCATCTCTATTTCAATGGAGAATTTTCAATATTTTAATGAAAAAACATGTGGACTTATTAAGCTGACAGGCATAGTCTATATTGGAATTGAGGTTGAAGAATTTTATTTTATTTATTAAATGAATCGCTAAGATTTCCTCTCTTGAGAATATTCTTTTTTCTTGTATATAATTGGACAGATGTAAGGCTTCACGGAGAGAGATCTGCGACATGATATTTTTGGATCTGGTTTCGATCCCTACGACGGCAATGGCTTTCCGCCTTTCCCATGTAAGCCAAACCCCCAATGATTCCACAAGCAATAATATTGAAATCACAGGACTCGCACTGGTCATCTTCGTGCCGCCAAGAGTAAGGGTTTTATGTTATTCGCTGCAGTTAGGTTTTATAAGAAGCACAGAGGTGCGAATCTGGCCAGATGTGCTGCATATCATGTTTCTTCTGGCAGCGAATATCACTGATATATTCCCGAATGGACTAAAAGGGTCAGCTATGCTTCAGAAATGCTCGCGGATCAGGCACCTCTACGATGCAGATCTTGTTTTTTACCTATTCGAGCGGCCGTCATTGAGCCCCGATTGGGCAACATATTCCTTGATCTGGGGTATGTTGCACAGATCGAGCCCTGGACTCTTCGATACAGACCTGCATACTGTAGATCGACCCCTATGTTGGCCAGATCTGGAAGCCCACTCACTGTACAAGCTATCTAGAGGTGAGCAAAAGGCATAGAGTAGAATCTCAGGGTTAGATCTAACGAATTCAAGATCTAGACCCCCGGTAAGAGGTTTCCAAGTATTTGTAAAAATCCTGGAAGGAAAATCGAAAATATTTTGGGTAAAAGAGACAGATTCTGTCAAGCAACTGCAGAAAATTATAATGCAATAGCTGGGATACCCCATCAGATCTCAAAATCTGATACATGAGGGCAGAGTGCTACAAGACTCAAAATACCTCTAGGAATACAAAATTGCACCCCTGTCAACAATCATCCTCAATCTGAGAATAAGAGGGGGCGCATCCGTCAATAGCAGGAACCCTTACAAGGTTGAAGGAAGTGTTACTGGTTCAATAGGGAAAAAACCAGGCAACATTTCCTTCAAAAACATTCTACAAGGGAAAAACACAGAAGGAGCAGCACCGAATCAATCAGGTATGGACACCAGGCCATACATTGTGGAACAACTGAATCATACTCCAGAATATAATATAGATGCACCAGAAATAGAGGAGTATTGCACTATATATGAAAAACAAGCAATAATATGTAGATTTAACAGCTTTTGGCCCAAACCTGCTAATCTATTTCACTGGATCTTCACGAACTGGACCACACACTGCAAAATACATCTCTGTTCCAAAGGTTTTTTCATAGTAAATTTTTTATCAGAAATAGATAGAGACATAGTAATATAGGAAGGACCTTGGTTCTAGGGATCCACTGGGCTCTTCATCACACCATGGTTCCTAGATTTTGATGCAAACACAATGGTTGTCTCCAAGATGCCAGTTTGGGTGAGGCTACACAACCTCCCAATACATCTCTGGGATCACCAAGTAATAGCTAGAATTGGAAATATTATTGGGCGTTACATCAAAATGGACACCCAGCAAGTGGAGGAAAGAATTTATACTTTTGCACGAATATGTGTGGAAGTAGACCTTAGCAAAGGACTACCAGACCAGTTCCAACTGAAGCATAGATAGTGGAGCTGGACACAGGTTCTAGATTATGAAAACACTGCCTTCAGGTGCCGAATTTTCCGAAAAACAGGACACCTACAAAGCACGTGTCCAGCAGTCAGAAAAGATAATCGTAGAAAAAAGAAAACGTAAAAACAAGCAAAAGGGTGGCAATTCCCTCCACCTCCCCTGGATGACGAGGAGGAAGAAGAGATGGATTTTGCTTACCCCAACCAGACTAATCAGATGAATAAAGAACCAGTAGTAGAAGACACAAATCCACAGGAAAATATAGACACAGCACTGGAAAGGACCTCAGATACTATGGATATGGGCAGAAATAAAAGACAACACATATCAGACACATCAGATTCTGATAAAGACAATACACAACCTGTGGCTGAAACAACTCTAGCACTTATAACGCCAACAGAGTCACAGGGGAGTTGGAGAAAAGTTGAGAAGAAAAAAGGGCGAAAAGTTTGACTTTTCCCCCACCTGTACAAAAATATTATTTGTTTTACATGTTTTTTTCTTGAAATCCGTACACCCTGCGTGGTGATGAAAGATCTATGCATTCTCTTTTTTAGCAATTTTTTTTTCTGTTTACAGCATATGTCGAAAAGGCATCTTCCGTACACCCTGCATGGTGATGAAGGATCTATGCATCTTTTTTGAGCACCATTTTGGAAATCTGTTTACAACATATGTCGAAAGGCATCTACAACATGTAATTTTTCAATCATAATGAAAGATTACGATTTTTCCAGTGGAAAAAAATTGGACAGATGTAATTAGGGATTTCTAAAAGGTTTCTCAGTTAAAAAATTCATAACAATTGTGTGTCTTCCATCTCTATTAACTCGCGTCCTCCATCACCCATCTTATCCATGTTACAAATTTGAATAATCTTTTGTGTTTTGAATTCATTAGTATAGGCATTTCCAATTATATTCATAGAGGAATTTCATCTTTCTTGCCGAACAATGGCATGAAAGTATCAAGTTGATGCGAAATTGAACCAAAATATATTAGGTTTGTGGGAGAATGCATAGATATGGGAAGTATTGCAGTGACTTTCAGTGTGATTGTACATTCAACAAGGAGGTCACCAGCTCCATTTCTATTTTTGGGAGTGGGTTGCATGATCACATTTATTGTCTTTTATTTTATCATTCCATCATAACATGGGAGTAGAGAATGAAGGCCCTATGGCCTTGAATATGAATATGTATTTGTGCAGAGAAAAGAATGGTGGTGCATAGAATAGAAGGGAATCTTGCCATCCTCGCCATTCTTCTTATTTTGAGCTCAACAAGTGATATCATGATACGCAACGAAACAGGTAGCTTCAAGAACCCATCATAAATAATTTCTTGATGGCCACCTCTTGGAAGCCAGAATGGTTGTTGGACAGAATAATGTAGAGTATTTTGCATGTATTCTCATAGAGGCCATGTTGTGCCATGACATTTTGGTAAACCCTATGGCAATAATCTCGATGATAGTCATGAGAAGAACCGAGGAAGATGCCACCATATTCCATTTTTGTAATACCCTATTGGTCTTCTTCTTGCTTACTGAATAAATATGTATATAATTAAATTATTTGTGTGCTTATCTTATATGTTTTTTATATCGTTAATATTTTTTTTATTGAAAAAGAAAGAAGGTTATTGATGCATGGTAAACCATAATAAAGTATTGTCAGAGGGGATTCCTAGAATGCAAAATGGAACTAAAAATATTCCAATGACTTGTTGGGCATAAGTTTTGTAACCTTATTGGTATTATGAACCCTAGCAAGGCGGTGTTAAATGTCTACCCACAATAAATAACCCAAAAATAAATAACTTCAATAACCTTATTGGTGTTATGAACCCTAGCAAGGCAATTTTAAATATTTGCACATAATAAATAACCCAAAAATAAAATGAAGAGGGAATGGAGGCACTGGCCACAATTATTCCAATAAAAAGATTAGAGAATGAAACATTGTAAGCCTATTAAATTTTAGAGATTCACTTAATATATTTTATTTTTTAGCTGATAGTATATATTTTTTTTATGTTCATTTGATAGGGATGGTGATTTAAAAACATTTTAGAAGATCTAAAAGTAATAAAATTTTCCAAATTTCATGATTATGATTTTTAAAAGTTTATATAAAATTTTAAATAAAATTAACTAAAAAACACTTAAATAACTTTAATATTATAACATTAAAATTTTTATTTACTGTAATACAAAATATTAATAATATATACTTATAAAAATATATCAACCACATTTATAAATATAATTTTGCTAATTATAATAAAAAGTTCCCCTCATACAATCTCTATTCTAATAAAACTTTTTCAATATTTAATAAATAAATAAAAACAAAACCCGTAACAAGTTTCGTTTCCCATTTCTATTCGATTCCAGTGAAACAGTTTCTAAAATTTCAATTTTTATTTAAATTTGGACTTATTTTAGCGTGAAACCCACCAGAAAAAATGAACACCCAATGTTTTATAATTAACAGGTTTCGTTAAACCTGTTCATCCCATCTATGTTCATCCCATCCATATTCTAGTGAAACATTTTCTAAGATTTCATCTCTAAAATAATGTGAACTTATTTTAGGGTAAATCGCCCACAGGGAAAAATGAACACCCAATATGTCTGTTTTATAATTTATTTGGCAATCAACTAAATGGCCTCCCATTGGATATGATAGTGAAGATAATAACGTGAGATATATCTTTACAAACATGTAATGTGTAAGTTATAACCTGGTAACAAAGGGCATTAATAAACATGCAGTGCAAAGTATTTCTCCTTATGAATTTTACTTCCATAGATTGTTATTTGTTTGCCAGTAACACAACATTCGAAGGGTTATCAAATTATATTACACTGCCTTTGAAACTAGCGTAACATTAATTATTACATGTTCTTCCATAGATTGTTAATTGTTTGCTAGTGACACACCATTCGAAGGGTTATCAAATTATATTATATTGCCTTTGAAACTAACGTAACATTACTTATTACATATTCTTCCATAGATTGTTATTTGTTTGGCAGTGGCACACACCATTCGAAGGGTTATCAAATTATATTACATTGCCTTTGAAACATACGTAACATCAATGTCTGCACCCCATGATTCCAAGAACATGTGGGTTTAATAAAAAAATAAAAAATAAAAAATCAACAAAATTGTGAAATATGTTTTTTTGGGTGATGTAGCGTGAAGTGGATCCCGTGATGATAAAAATAGTCGCTGGATCCATTGTCCACCGACTTGAAATAACTTTAGTAAATATCTTAACTTTGGAAAGATTTAAACATATTACAATATAGAATATAATACATCTTTAGTGGTGGTGCAGGATAGGATTTGTACAAAATTAATATCCGCATGCCTGCTGTGTAGTGCAGATGAAGAAATTGCTTTGCAATTTCATGATGCCACTTGCAACGAAGCTACCTTGACGTTGCAAGTTGCGCTTTCCTCTGCCCGGTGAGCTTCACCTGTCACAGTCTACTCACGCTCCGCAATACGGAAAACCCGTTGCCGTCATCGGCTGTACAAAAGCGCGTTCGTTCCGAAGAAAATAACAGATCGTTTAAGGGAAAATAATTCCCACTTGATGCAATTAGAGATCAATAGCATCCACCGACATTTTAAATTTGCTGTCACCGACAACCCAACGACAGTATTATCTTCTCATCGGAATCCTTCACTGCTTTCGAAGGCAATGTCGCCGTCTCCACTGTGCTGTAAGGAGCCACGCTGTTCAATCTGATCTCCCACAAAAAAAAAAAAAAAAAAACCATCGCTTCAATACAAATTTGCACATTCAATCATCTCATTTTAAACTAAAAATAATCGATAAATGATCTATTCGTTTCATTTCTTATTCAGTCATCTAAATAGACAGACAAGAAATTGTAGATGATGCTAGAGTTTGATTACCTCTCCTTTCGCTTTTGGAGGAAGCGTTGCAGAGATAATTTCTTCACTATTTCCAAGCCTGCACGCGGGACAATAAACCATGTTAAATCAATTTTATACCTAAAAACCTTCATTTACCTTTTCACATTCTATCTATCCAACCCCTATTCAAAATAACATATATGTCATACGCCTCTTACCTGCTGCCACTTTTTGAGGTTGATTTTCATTCACAGCGTTCAATGCAGATTTGGAAGGCTGCTGTCCCGATGTCTCTTCAATTTTGCCGCTGGTAACTTTACAGGTTCTTTTGTTGCGCGAGCTATTGGAGCTGGCAAGCTTCATAATGTCTTCAACCTGCCAAGAAAATGTCAAAGTACTCAGTCGGAAATAAAGTAAAAGGCAGACAGATGAGAGAATCATGTTGTTTTATCAAAATTTACACAAATGTTCTTGATGTATTATATGAGTTGCTCGGATCAAAATAAGACCTTTTCAGCAGGAATATCGTAAACATTCACCACTCCGTTATAGAAAATAGTGAATTGAGATGTGGATAGTTTCTCCGGCACTTGTGCTTCAACGAACCGGCTGAAAATAGTGCCATAAATATATGTTTAGCCTTCTGGACGTTTAAATCGCTTTCAATTGAAAGAATTCCTTTAAAAATAATTCAAATGGCAAATATCTGGACAAGAAAATACCTGGAAATTGGATTAGTGAGGCCGATTTCCGAAGGCAGGCTTATATTTGATTCTGTAACTCTTGGGTTTGAACCGAAACCGGTGCTTAATGGAAACAATTCCATAATTTCAACCTTCTTGCCCTCTGACTGTTGGTTCGATGAAAGCAACTTTAGCATCATCTGCGGTTTTATCCGCGACAGATGTTGCATGACTACTGTTCCATTCATGAAAAATAGATACAATATATCAGCAAAAACATTCCTTCAAAACACAAATGGAAGACAAATTTATTGAGAGAAGGCATATTGCACTAATCGATGTGAAAACATAGCGGCAAGAAAGATTGAGGGTGTTTGCAAAAGAAAGCATACATCTCGTCTTGGCTTGGTGTTTTTCAGGACCGAATTCCAAACTATATTTACTGTCCTTCATTACTCTTCCGTTAGCTTCAGAGGCGTTCTGAACGTGTAGAGTCTCGAAAGCCACAGATGCACCTGGCGACATAGCTTGCAAACTCAAATATTGTTCCGATAAATCACCAAAATTCCACCGCAATCGACCCTTTTCCCGAAGCTATACGCCTTCGGGGGATCTATCAAAGTGCTAAATAAATATAGACAATAAGAAATCAGGAGCACGATAAAGCCTGATAAACACGCATGTGGAAGTATATGGAAATGGATCGCAACTTCAGCGCCTCCTCCAGCACCGGCGTCCCTTTAGCCTAAGCACGTGAACCACGTGCTCTGTTTCCGTCAGAGAGACTTTGCAACGTGTCATATAACGGAGCCAGTGCGTGACTCGCATTTATGCATATTCCCCAATTTTTCCATGGATTTGACGTGATGAATCCTATCGCGTCATTTCCAGCACGGGAGAAACATGGAAGGAATTGTGGGTTGCTTATTAGTACATTACATCTGATTTGATATATCTTAGAGCGTTTGAAGTTGGAGTCCCAAGGAAGTAAATTTGATATATCTTAGAGCGTTTGAAGGTTGGCGTTTGAAGTTGGAGTGTTTTATAAAAATAAATGAATATTTAAGTATTATGAAAAATCTTATGAAAATATTTTTTAAATGTGATGTATCGTAAATAATACGCATTTTATTATAATGTTTTAAATGTTGTATGATATATATTTTTGGATTCATATGTAGATTTATATGGTATTTGATGCGGGTGTATATTCAACTTAGGTAAAGTTGAGCTATTTTACATTTTTTTTTATTAAATCACTTATTACCATTCTTGGTAAAATTATTCACGCATTGTTTTCAAGGTGGAATAGCTCCAAAAATAAAAAGGCTATTTTTTATTAAGATAGAGCAACTTGATCGAATAGCATACAGTGCATACTTCCTTAATTTGATAGTTCTAATTTTTTTTAATAATAATTGTTAAATAAATAAACTACTTAATGTTTTTTCTTTAAATTCAACCCCATAGTGAATATTTGAATAAATATAAAAAAATAAAAATTACAAATTGTATTTCCCTTTTTAAAATAACTATAAACTCCTGACATATTTAGGCAAATCATCATATCCATCTGCAAACTATAAGAACTATTTAGTATTCAAAGCTCTATTGAATATTTGAATAAATGTTTAAATGAGCGGAGAAAAAAGTGGTATATCTTTTTGCGAGCTTGGACAGGGTGCATTTGTTTTTTTCGTGGTTCTCTTTTTTAAATACCGTCCATTTTTTTCCTGGTTATAATTTTTGGGCATATGGTATTGTTAAACCATGATATTATAGCAAAATCTATTACACATTAAAAATCTCCATGGTAAAATAGATGGTACTAAATCTGTATGGTTAGAAAGTGTTTATTGGAAGAAGAAATTTTCATGTGAGCAGAGAAGTGCATCGTTATGAAAGAAACTACATGTTCAGTGGACGAATAGTCTTGTTTATTTAGATAGTGGACGAAGGAAGGCCCATGATGTGATTTAATTTTTATAGCATAAAGTTGTATGTTTCTTTTCTTTTGTTAGGTAATGTGAGTTTTGAGATAACTAGCATATTTAATATGTGGTTTGAGTAGTTTTGACCTTGGGTCATCTAAGTTGTCATGTCATCAAAATTGCCACACGAACCTTTAGCATGGATGGATTTTTCCCATGAAGTTTAACAAGTGACCTTTTCACCACAAAATAACTTAACATAACACCTTACACATCTAATTCGTCATATTGTTAAAATCATCTAAACATCACACTCTCCCTGGGTTACACCAACCTTTAGCATAGCCAAAATTTTCCCTATAAAATTTTAAACGAAACTTTTTATTATATAATATCTTAACAAAACACCCTATCACTCTTTATTCTACACTCTCTAAACTTAAAATATTATAATCTTTTTATAAATACATATCCACACCAAAATATGTAAACCAATTCATTAACATTTAAATTTTAAACTAATTCACACATTTATAATGAATGAATACCCACTCGGACTCCCTTTATGTTTAATTTAACAATCATCTATATAGCCTCCCACTGGACATGGACATGACACTTAGCGTAATAGCAAAATATTTTAAAAAGGAGTAATGCCCTTAATAAATAATATTTTGCCGCATAGTATTTAATACTCCCTCCGATGAATTTTCAATTATTGAATTTAAAGTTGTTTTAAATTCTATGATGTAAAATCTATCATACAATACGTTAAGTTTTTTTACCTAAATATTTGTTTATCACGGTTAACAAACACCATTAAAATTAACATACACCAGTATAAAAGTATACTGTATTTTCTCGAACCAATATTAATGTGTATATCAAAAATAATTTATTTAAAAAATAGTAATTTTAAATTCAATATTAGGAAAATATTAAGTTTTATGTCATAAATTAATAATTAATTTATTATTGCTTTTAGCCTGTGTAGAAGCGAAGGTGATGGATATACCTTTATTTATTCTGTGAAATAAAGGTCACGAGTTTGAAAATTTTTAAGGCAAAGCAAAAGATAGTTATGTTAAGCATTGGTGTAGCTTCAATGTAATTTTTAATTGATTGTAATAATTTAAATATTTTTAAATAATAATTTTTCACGTCAAAAATTAAACCTATAGTTATTTTTAGAAAAAACAAAACAACTTAACAACCAAAAAAAAGTTAATTAACTTTTTATTACATAATGCTTCTCATTCTCGCCTTATAATGTAAAGTTAAGTACAATTAAAATAATAATAGATTATTTATTTGCAGATGTTTCTATGCTGTGGTAAAGATAGAATGTCGCCCAATTAACAAATCGTTCTCCACTTTAACCCTAACTTGCAATGAAGATACCTTACTATTGCAAGTTGCACATTATTTTGCCACCAATAAGCATCGCCTGTCACACTATAATCTAGTCATCCAAATCGTTCGATGCTTTCCAAGGCAATGTCACTGTCTCCATCGTGATGTAATTAGAATTAAACAAATTGAAATATTTTCAATGATTCATATTAAATATCTACAATATCTTTAAATAATATTCAAAATTATTAATTATAGGTTCATTACAAATAGAATGTCATATTAAAAGACAACAACATAAATAGATTAGGTTCCGTTCAATAATATATCTTAACATAATTAAACAATCTTTTATAATAATAAATTAAAAATCTTATTTGAAATTTATATAAATAAATTACATATATAATTTAAATATTTAAAATTTATTTGTACACATGTAATAATAATATTTAAAAATATATATATAACTTAAAACCGTAAGTATATAAAACAAAATAAACTAATAATATTTTTTTTATATAGTTAAAAAAATAGCAATTAATTTTACCAATATCAAATTATTTTTACACTATAAAGAAGCAAACAATATAAAAAATGTTCGGCATCATTCCTAATAAGTAAAGAAATCAAGTATTATTTAAAAATAATTTAAGTGATTTATTATTTAATTTAAACAGTCATATAAGTAAAGAAATCAAGTATTATTTAAAAATAATTTAAGTGATTTATTATTTAATTTAAATAGTCATATAAGATACGAAAACCATTTTTTTTAATGAGTAAAATCAAAAGCATTTTTATTTTAAAAAATTCAGATTTTTTATTTTTCTTCTTATTTATTACAAATAAATAAGTAATTGAATACTTTTTTATTTTCCAAGACATTTGTTGATGTCTCATATTAAATTATTTCTTAATTTGTGCACATAAGTCCATCAAAGCCTATTTCATGTCTTTTTTTTCAAAAAGCTATGAAGCATATGGAAGGAGAGGATCAATCACATCTTTAATAACCAATAATCAGAAAAGGATGTAATATGGGAAAAAGCATTGTATAGTGTTTGAAATAGTACTACACTACCTTTGGTCATTATTAGATTGTGAAGTTGAAAGTTTTGATGCCACAATTTTCCATAATATCTAATTGTTTCCATCTCCTTCTATTGATCCTTTTCCTCCAAGAAGCCCATCTTCTAGCCCTCTAGCCTCATGGAGCCCACCTCCCCTTGGATTCCTTAAACTTAATTTTAATGGACAATTTAAAGGAAATGTAGGTTCTGTGGTCTTGGGGGAATCTTCTGTGACAATCATGGGAAACAAGTTTTTCTATTTGTAGATTGTATGGGACATTCAAGTAAAAATAAATTCGAATTTGTAGCTCTAGAGATTGGCCTTATTATTGCATTACTGCAAGTCTTCTCTCGCCGATTATGGAGGATGATTCTCTGTTTGTCATCTTAAGAGTAAATAAATTGATCGATCAAGCTTCTCCTGGGATTTTTTCCAACAATTGGAGATTGGAAAAATATATCACACATATTAACCATCTAGTACATATGATTCCAATCATTATTCCATCTCACATCAAGAGAATAGGAAATAATGTAGTGAACCTTTTGGCCAACTTGGAATACAATAACATTCACCTTCATATTTCAGCAAGTTGGAACAATCACTTATGGAAGGACAAGAGCCCTGAACTTATTGAAATTATAAACAAAGATGAAGAAACCCTATTGGAGGTGGAAGAACATGAAGGACTAGCAAGCATTGAAGAGAAACTATGCAACAAACCAAATCTTGAACCTTCAACTAATCCATCCATTCCTGACACTAATGTTATTTTCATGTCCTCTTAATGGTCTCAGTTAAATTATTATTTTTATACTTCACTTGGAATTTACCAATATAATGGCATAATGAAGTTGTGGTCAATAGATTTTTTATATGTATGTGGTTAGTATATGGATGTTTGGGATAAAAGACATTAGCTTTTGTCATTGCTCTGGTTTCATATGCATGTGGTTATTATATGGATGTTTGGGATAAAAGACATTATCTTTTGTCATTGCTCTTGTTTCATATGCATGTGGTTAGTATATGGATGTTTGGGATAAAAGACATTAGCTTTTGTCATTGGTCTGGTTTCAATATGGTAGAACACGTTAAAGTGATGTTGATATTATGTAATTTGGTATTAGTTTAGTACAAAAAAAATATTTACTAAAAAATAGATGTATTTATGTTTTCCCCCAAATTTGATGATACAATTTTTGGGCAAATTATAAATTTTAATTTTTTTAATGCATTTTTGAATTGATTTCGGTAGACTACCCAATTAAAACTTAAAACTCCAAAATTTCAACCAAAAGTGACCAAAAAAAATACCCATAAAAAGCAAAAACTTCTAACAATTAGACTACTAATTTTTTCTTTTTTTTTTTAACATGACATCATAACATTTTTCTCCATACTTAAATTGAGTGACATGTTTTCAACATCAAATAATAACCCTACGTTAAAAAATATATATATCTCATTAAAATTTCCGTATCGTACCAATTTCAGAACTAAAATTTAAAATACCAAAATTTCAACCAAATTTGAGAAAAAGACGTGTACAGAAAGCAAAAAATTCTAATAGACAACTACATGTTTTTAACATAATGTCATAACAATTTTCAGCACACTTGAATTCAATGCCATGCTTTCAGCGTAAAGTAATAACCAAAAGTTTAAAGAAGACACCCACTTAATTTTCCACATCCTTTGTGTTTATACGTGGGCACCTCTTTTTGTTCTTATTCTTCTCAATTGATCCATCTTCTTTTCCTCTTTCTAGCAGGGTGATCATTCTCAAATAATTCGATTCATTTATTTAGATATTGTTGGCTTGCTTATGGGGATTCCCATTAGAATCAGTTTTCGTTT
Organism: Pinus tabuliformis; assembly: GCA_031772625.1. Lineage (NCBI taxonomy): Eukaryota > Viridiplantae > Streptophyta > Pinopsida > Pinales > Pinaceae > Pinus > Pinus tabuliformis. Next base: position 813,269,018 of record CM062808.1, on the reverse strand, counting down.
TGTTTTTCACGTATCTATCGCTTGAAGTAAGATTAAAAACTTGTTGGAATAGTTTTTGATGATGAGAAGCTTGAGAAAAATCAAATGGTTAATCATTAGAGTGAAGTGAGAAGTACAATAATTATAAAGAAATACACAAATAAACCATATACATATTATTCAGTTTAGGAAACTTTAGTTTACGAAAAAACAAAATTTAACAATAACTTTATTATTTTCCAATGTTTCCAAGTTAACCAACACTTTCGTCAGAGCAAAGTGCTCAAATATGGCACATTACAATGTGAAATTCCTAAAAATTTTAAACCTTTATGACATGTGATATATCATCGCTCGATATCACATGTTATTAATATCGGCGTCATAAACTATTATCGTTAAACTAACCATCTTGACTCTTTTACTCAGTCATATTTATTTAATAATGCCCTCTTTTAATTTGTCTATGGGATTTTTTTCCATATTTAATATATTATGTTTCTTTCTGATCCAGGTGGCTCCAGATAGGTTCAGAAATCAAAGAGGGCTCAAGGAAAGCTCAAAAATCAATGTTTATGGATTGCAGTGAAACTAAGGTCACATCGAAGATGTCGTCACAATATTTCCAACATCGCAAATGTCACTTCAATCTGACATTGTATGTGAAAGTTACGACTAGTCAAAGTTTTGATCAAACTAGGCTTCCTCGCTAAAGTTAGCAAATTACCAACAAAATTTGAAATTCCTTAGAGCCCTGAAATTTACAGTTTCAGACTCAGGAAGAATTTATACTCATTTTTCTTAGTTTTTCGCTAGAAACGTGATGGTGTGAACAGTGTCTTCATCTAAGAAATCAAAGTTCATCCAACCCACGAGAAGGAATCTTTAGGGAATCTTTGAGATTCCCAAGGGCCCAGATTTTAAACAAAGCAGAAAGGGATCGAGTTTACAGTCATTTTCACGATTTTTCACCAGGAACTCAATGTTGTAGTCCATTTCTTCAACAAAAGTGTACATTTTTAGGCCATCCCCAAAAGTGGAGGTATAAGGTCTTTTTGTACATGCCTGTAATTTGATTTCGTTGGAGATTAATGAAAGATTCCTCCCCACATTGAGCATGGCTCGAAGACGTAACCTACACTGGATGAACTCCGTTATCAACCTATTGTGTCTTTTCTTCTCATGGTCGTCATTTATTTCTGTTTCTTTTATGTGTATGCAAATGCAATTTTGTATGTATCTTTGAAGTGAAAAGATTAGATCAAGCTTGGTATCAGAGCGGGTCTTCTGTTGATGTGAATTACAAATGTATGATAACTAGGGAAAATCCCCAAAAAGGTGAAGGAAAGAACAAATCTCGGCACAAGTAGCCTAGATTATCACTGATAAGTGGTTGAGCCTAAATAAAAGTGGTATCAGAGCTTTCAAAGCTTTGAAACTAGAACAAAAGTGGATGAGGAAAGAACAAAAAGTTAAAATCAGCAGGATTGGACTGGCAGAGGACTTCCCCTGTGAGGAAAAATCAATGAGATTGGAGCTTTTGGAGAAGCAGAAAGATAAGTAGAATCCATACATTAACGAAGCTATTATGTAGTGACTGAGGGAAAATAAACAACCAATTTATGTTTGTAGCAAACATTAGCTTGATAGCGAACAATGTTGTGAAAGAAGATGAGGGAGCAAGTAGTGTCTCAAGAGAAAAAAAAATTGTGATAGAACCCAATAATAGATTTAAATTACTACACAAAAGGATGTGAGGATATAAGAGTTCTAACAAAAAGTGAGCAAGAGAAATTGGAAAAGTGCGACAGCTTTGAAAGCGAAGAAGTAGACATGTTCTAGAGAAAGAAACAAAGTCTCTACTATAGAGAACCAGGAGGAAGAAAACTTTCAACAAGTAGAGTTGGGTAGAAGTTTTCAGAAGGAGTTTCAGAAGAGGAGCAAGGAATACCTGAAGGCTAAACTCAAAAGGAGGTATTGTGAGGTATTGGTAGCAGGTACAATAATTGCTATAAGAGAAAGGCTTGGTGGTAGCTCACAAGTGAACAAGAATAGTTCACAAAGAGAAGAGAGAGGAGATAAGAGATGGCTATAGATAATCATGTGATAGGTTCAGAGATAGGTCATAGTCAAAGCATGTTGGATATCGAGACAACTGGGAAAAGGAGAATGCATGATGAATAAAGAGGGAGGGAGATAGCTTTGATGAAGGAAGAACTCACCGAAATGAAGAAGAAAATACAAAAATAAATGAAGCAATTGTAGAAAGAATTAAAGAAGAAATTGAGGAATGGCGTTTATGTTGGGAAAAGAGTGCAATGACCAGTTAAGAATTTTCATGCAAATAATCAGAGAAAGAGGATGGGGTATCAAATCAGAAATTGTTTGAAAATGCTCAAAGAAACTGAATCCAAAGAGGAAAAAGAGTGCATTTTTGCACTTGAGCAAGGATCCATCCTTGGAGATGATGATAGTGATGAATATATCAAGATGAGACCTTTTGAGAGTCTCATAAATGATGCAGGAGAATTCAGACTTAGCGAGAAATGTGATTGTATGTTCACATGTTGTGGCTAACATGAGATGAATTTCATTGACCTGAGTGGTCAAAATAAATTCTTAGTAGAGGGGGTTGGATCTCTCAAAAATGATCTTTACTCCAATTATTGTAATAATTAGAACAATATATTATTTTTAGAATAGGAGATAAGTTGTTAGTATAGGTGTGTATCAGAGCTTGAGAATAGGGATTTAATGGGTGAGTTGATAAAAATGGAAATTGAGTTGTCAATGCAGTTAGGATAGGATTTGATTCATAAAAGAGGAAAGAATGTAATGACAGAGGGATTAGATGATCAAGAATAGAGTAAGCAAGTGAGAGGTATGTGAGAGATAGGGTTGGAGAGTGAACAGAGGTCAAAAAAACTGTTATAATCAAGCCAAGAGGGCAAGACTCTGGAAATTTTATTTTGTTGAATAAATGATTAAGTGTGGTGTTGCGTGTTAATCCTAGTGCAGAAATTCATTTGTATTTGTGTATCGGCATTCTGGACCCTAATCGGGTATTTTTCTCTATTTAAACATTTTATTTACAAACCACATTCAATTAGCATTAAGAGTTAATATTGAGCTCAAGCACTAAATATTTCCTTAAGCGTCTTTCTTAAAAGTATGAACTAAGCACATGGGTAGTATTCGATAAGTGAGAAGTGGTATCTCGCGCACCCTAAAAGTGGTAAATGGTATTTCTAGAATTCATGTGATTAGCCTAAGTGGGTGACACGTGGCACAAAAAAACTACTTTTCTCACACGCTCTCAACCTGATATCGGTCGTGCAAGATTTCACGTGAGATTGCGTGATATCCATTGGATCAAGCGGGATTGATCGACAGTGGAGATCGGCCGAGCTAGTTGGCGAGCGGGTGATGCAATATCCATTAGATCAGAAAGAGTGAAAACAACAGCACAAATTGAAGCGCCTGACAAAGGGAAAAGTCAAAGAAGGACAGATGGTGATTTGTCAAGTAAGCAGGACCCTCGGGAAAAATCCATGTAAAATATTTGTCAACACGCAACTGATTGGTTACAAAGTTTAACACTAGTCTAATTCCAAACTACCACCCCATTTTCGTCAACCTCCTACATCATTTTGGTATCAGAGCAAGGATTAAGTTTTGCTACAGTAAACATGCCACCGAGGAGAGGAGCTGGCATAGGTTGGGGAAGACCTGTAGTGAATGCAGTTTTGCTAGATGAGATCCTAAATCTACGTAAAAGGATGGAGACAATGGACACTTCTCAGAGGAGAGCACCTGATGAAGGAGATGCCAGTGCTACAGAAGAATCTTCTGAGGAAGAAGAAGAGGATGAAAGTGAAGCTGCCAAAGTTCTCAAGATATTGGCCAAAGCAAGTGGAAGACCAAAGGTGGAAATACCTTTGTATGACGGGAATCTCAATGTAGAAGAATTGATGGACTGGATCAGTTCATTAGACAAGTATTTTGACTATGAGGAGGTTGATGATAAAAAGAAGGTGAAATTTGCAGTTACTAGATTGAAGGGTCATGCAGCTATCTAGTGGGATGAATTACAAACATCCAGAGGGAGAAAGGGAAAGCCCAAGATCAAACAATGGGATAAAATGGTAAGTAGATTGAAAGCCAAATTTATGCCAAAAGATTATCAGTTAAATATTTTCAGACAGTTACAAAATTTGAGGCAAAAAGGAATGACTGTCAAAGAATACACAAAAGAGTTTTATAAGCTGAGCATTAGAGCAGGACATGCAGAGGATGATGTAGAAAAGGTAGCCATATACATAAATGGGTTGAGATATGACATACATGATGAAATCAACTTGCTTAGTATGAAGACAATTGAAGATGCCTATCAAGCAGCTTTGAAGGCAAAAGAGAAGATGTTGAGGGAGAAAAATCATAGGAATAGAGGAAAAATTTCAGCAAGAGGTAGAGGAACTACCAGATCAAGATTTTAGCACCCTCGGGGTGAATCAAGAAGTTCAAGTAGTAGACCACCACAGAGAGGAGAATTTAGTAGAGGAAGATTTTCACCCAGAGGAAGAGGCCAAGGAAGATAAATTCGGTGTTACACATGTGGAGAATGGGGACATGGATCATGGGACTATCCTCATAATAAAGTAACAAATCAGAGGAATGTGAATGTGGTTGAGGCAAGGGAAGAAAAAACTCAAATTGCAAACAAGGAAGAATAATCTAAAGTAGGAGAATCCTTATTGTTGAAAATGGTAATGCTTAAGGCAGAGAAAGAGACCGGAGAACTAGCTTAGAGAAAGAGTTTATTCAGAACTACATGCAAGTCCAAAGGAAAATGCTGTAAAATGATAATTGATAGTGGAAGCACTCATAGCTTTATTTCTACAGAAATGGTGGACAAGTTAGGACTAGTGAAAATAGTACACCCTACTCCTTACAAAGTATCATGGCTGCAAAAAGGACATTAGCTTATTGTGATAGAACAATGCAAGGTAGAGATATAGATTGGTAATTATAAAGATGTGATATTATGTGATGTATGCCATGTGTTGCTGGGAAGACCTTGGCAATTTGATCGGAAAGCTATTCATGATGGGAGAAGAAATACTTACACTCTGGAGAAGGATGGAAATAAACACACACTACTGCCATTGAAGGATGAAGCAGGCAAAGAAGCGCTTGGAAACAGTGTTATGCTGATGAGTGGGAAAGAATTGTTGCAAGAAGTCAAGAAGGATGAACAGATGCATTTTGTTGTCATAAGGATACCTAAGGTAATTTTAACTTCCACAAATTTAGATGATTTATCTGAAGAAATCAAAACTCTGTTGAATGATTTTGTTGATATTATTGTGGATGAGTTGCCAAATGCATTACCACCCATCAGGAGTATTAGTCATCATATTGATCTAATACCTGGAGCAAGTTTGCCAAACAAAGAAGCATACAGGTTAACTCCTCAAGAAAATGCAGAAGTTGGAAGACAAGTACAAGAACTGATGGATAAGGGATTAATGAGAGAGAGTCTTAGTCCATGTGATGTACCAACAATACTCAGTCCAAAGAAAGGTGGTGAATGGTGTATGTGTACAGATTCCATAGCCATAAACAAGATTACTATCAGGTATAGATTTATTTTACCACGCATGGATGATTTGATGGATTGTTTAAGTGGGTTAAAATATTTTTCTAAAATAAATCTGAAGAGTGGATATCATCAAATAAGGATTAGAGAAGGAGATGAATAGAAGATTACATTTAAAACAAATAGTGGGTTGTATGAATGGTTAGTGATGCCTTTTGGACTCACTAATGTACCTAGCACATTCATGATATTAATGAATGAAGTCCTGAAGGAATATGTAGGGAAGTTTGTCATTGTTTATCTTGAAGATATTCTAGTTTTCAATAGAAGCAAAAAAGAACATCTGAAGCATCTTAAGTGGGTTTTAAGAACTCTGTAGAAAGAGAAACTGCTAATAAATCTGAAGAAATGTAGTTTCATGAAAGAAGAATTAATCTATTTGGGATTTGTAGCTTCTAAAGAAGGTTTGAAAATGGATCTAGAGAAATTCCAAGCAATTTGGAACTTGCCTACTCCAAGAAACATATTTGAGGTAAGAAGCTTTCATGGTCTTGCAAGTTTTTATAGAAAATTTATCAGAAGTTTTAGTCAGATTTGTGCACCAATTATTGAAACAATCAAAGAGACTAATCAGCCATTCAAGTGGATAGAAGCAGTAGACCGAAATTTTAAGTTGCTGAAGAAGAAAATTATAGAGAAACTAGTTTTAGATTTACCTTATTTTGGGAAAGTTTTCCAAGTTGAAACTAATGCTAGTGGAGTTGCAATTGGAGCAATTTTGAGTCAGGAATAGAGACCAATAGCCTACTTTAGTGAGAAACTAAATGAAGCTAAGAAGAAGTATTCTTCTTATGATAAAGAATTTTATGCTATTGTGCAAGCTTTAAAAAAATGGAGACATTATTTGCTACCAAAGGAGTTTGTATTATATTCTGACAATCATGCATTACAGTTCATAAACAACCAGCCAAAATTGAACCAGAAACATGCCAAGTGGGTAGAGTTTTTACAGATTTTTACTTTTGTGATAAAACACACAAGTGGTAAGTTGAACAAAGTTGCTGATGCTTTGAGCAGGGTAAATTTCATTGTACAAGAATTAAGAGTTGGTGTTGTAGGATTTGAAGAAATGGTTGATATGTATAAAGATGATGCAGAATTCATACATATTTATGAAGTTGTACAAAATCCAATAGTTCATAATAGAAGTCAGTGGTTAGATTATCTTATCTAAGGAGGTTTACTGTTTAAAGGTAAAAAAATGCGCATTCCCAAATGTTCTATGAGGGAAATCATAATCAAGGAGAAACACAATGGAGGATTATCTAGTCACTTTGGACAAGACAAAACCTTTTCTAAGGTAAATGCTTTTTACTATTGGCCAAAGATGCAAACTGATGTTAAGAAATTCCGACTCTAATTACCTTTGTCAAGTATAGTGGTTGGTCATCCAAGAATGGAACTATAAAAAATTAACTCAAGCCTAAAAACATTGGTTATATCCATGACGAATCGTTGAAACTAATGTTATTGGACTTCCATTTCGTTTACAAGAGTCTCTACATGCATGTGACGGGGGCTAATAAGATAACAAAGCTATCAAACCAAACAAACCCAATGAACAAGATACATGTGGTGGAGAGCGAATGAAGTGATAGGAGATAGAAGCCTTGGTTTTGTTTGAGATTCTCATGAGAAACTAAGCCATTGGTTTGCTTAAACCACATGGTAATATGTATATAGTGTGTGATAATAATGAAACTTATAAATAGAATAGGCATTGAATTTCATTTTTTGATTGACGTAATAAAGGACATGAAATTTATAATTTACATTGTCAAATGATTTTTATTTTTATTGGCATATATGATGGCTAATTTGGTTAAAAATATTGAAATTGAGGTTTAAGCTATGTAAATAGTATAATTCAAGTTTTTTTTTAAGATGTTAAATATATTTATAAAATCAAAAATATAATTTAATAACAAAAAAAATATAAATTATATAACAAAAATAATAATTTAACCAAGAATTGTATTGAATTACTTTAACTAGAAAAACAAAAACTTAAGACAATTAAACTCCACCTTAGAATCCAGCTATGTAAAATATACATACCATAAATGATGGAAAATAACATGCACTTCCAAATGGTGCGTTAAATGGCATCTATGTCTTCATATACAACATCACATATACACAAAAATATAACATATTTAAATGTGCATGTCACAATTTGCATAATAAAACACAAGAAAAACCAAACCTAAACAGTAACATAGAATTTATTTGAACAATTAGACCGATGGCCAACAAACTCTTCATGGCATCTGTGGTGCATTAAAACATGCAATAGGGATCATCAAATTTGTAGGAGTACAATCCTACTAGTTAAAATTGCCTCCATAACCACCATAGCATCATTTGTTAATGTAGTACAACATGATTCTTCCATTCCATGAAGAATTCCTCCATTTCTTTGCAATACAACCCACATGGCACATCAAAATTAGAGACGATGAAAATATACAAATATAGAAGAAATTCCAACTCTAATTACCTTTGCCAAGTATAGTGGTTGCTCATCTAAGAGTATCTAATCCATGGCATTTTGTTCATTTATCTATATATAGTTTCCTCACATCGACAACTTGAAAGCGTTAACTATTTCACACCGAAATGGTCTTAACCCAAGAAAGATGATCATAAAAAAAAAACAAAGGAATTATGCCCACCCTTTATTTTTAAGACAAGAGGAATTACAAAAAAATATAAAGTAAACATAAGTGGACCAATTACAATCCATGGAGGAAAGATAAGAAGAAAATAAATTTTGTTATGTAATGAATAATGAGAAAAGGAAAGATTAAAGTAGATGGTTGGATAAATATGCATAACAAAGACTACCGATGTCAACAAGAAATAAACACGCTCCAAGTATCCTTGAACCATAATAAAAACATATTATACTTCATTGAAATTTACCTCTAAAAAGAACAACTACGAAAATGGATAATACAAATATAGAAAATTAGTCAATTGAATGTGAATATAATGTTCACTTACCCTTCTTTAAAAATATGTTAAAAATGACTATTGCATATGAGATTTATTATTTTTTATGTAACCATTTAAAATATTTTTAAAGATAAGGTTAATTTTTTAATGTTAATTTTTCAACTTTCATTTATTTATAATTCAATTATGTATAGGCAAAAGTCTTACTATCATGGCTTGCCATAAGGGAAATCAGACTAACAATAGTAAAAATATTGCAAAGTTATTATGTCTAGCAAAATCACCCATACCAAACCTACTTCAGAGTTATATATAGGCCATGATAAATACCTAGCAATGTCATAATACAATTCACATAATAACAGTTAGGTATAAATAACATACCACCATTGTATAACATAGAAAACTTCAAAACTAAATTCAAACAACATAAATATAATATCAAGGTGGACTTGAACTAGCATCCTCGCTAGAAGAAGTTGTAGGGGGAAGATATTGTTTGCTTGGACTTGGTGTGAACTACCTCTCACAATATAAATGTGTCTATATGTGGGTTAGCCAAGCATCCAGGCTAACTAAAAAAGAGCACATATGCTTTTGGATCAACTGGATGTTGTTGAGGTGAGCAATAATTTCATTTTTTTCTTCCTACTTCTCCCAAATGCAATGACACAACATGGTCTTCATCTACAAATACAAGGTTATGAAGTGCAAGTATTGATTCCTACAACCCATGGTGTATCTATGGTCTAGAATGTAGTTTGAAACAACAACATGAATTCATGAATCAGAGTGAGCATTATTGTCACGAACTGACTAAGCCCCAAGTATATTGATTTCATATTTATCTTCTTGAGGGATGGATGAGTGAACGATATACGCTACAGAATAAGCCTAAGACTAGCCTTGAAACTTGCTAGTAGGGCCACAACCATTAAATCTCCCATGACAAGTGGACATGTTTCCATGACATGGTGATGGGGAGAAGAAGGGTCGCAACAAGAGTAGACATGAGAGGTAGGAGAAGGGAAAGAGACTAGAGGATGAGGGAAAACCAACAAATAGTGAGTAGGGTTATGAAATTTAGAAATAGGGGTGGAGAATAGAGCCAAACCTAAGTGAAGCATAGAGAGGCATAGCAACCAAAACCATAAAATAGAGAAGCCTCCTTGAGAGGGAGAGAGGTTGTGAACCCTCCGCACAAGATGAAATAGGTTGCAACCACTAACCATAGGATCAAAACCGACCACCTAAACCTGATAACAAGTGGCACAAAAATGAAACTAAAACACTAATTGGAAAGGTAGTAAGGAATAAAATTTACCAGTTAGCTTCAAAGAGACAAATTCCAGCAAAACACAGAAGAAACTTAGAGCATGTCATTATGCCTTTAAAGGAAAAAACATCCACATTCTCTGTAGATGAGAATCAAGAGTGATAATGTAAAATCATCAAAAGGGAATGAAAATGGAAGGCCATGCTGAGAGGACCTAGACCTTCCTCAATTGACTTGCAACAATTTTGAAAGAAGGGGAGGATAAATCCTACAAGTGGCTTGAATACATAACAAAGACTCTACATAACTACAAAGAGCCACTAGCTAAACCAATAAGATGAAGTGGGAGAGAAAGCTCTAGGTTTATTGCTTTGGGGTGTCGTTACCTTTGCTATTGTTTGAATGCATGGGTTTATTTGGCTACGACACCCCTTTTTTAATGTATGGGGTGGAAATGGGCTTGCCAACTTCCCCCCTCCTTCAACACGAAATTAAACATGTCCATCGAAGATTATTGATCATAGTGGATGAGGATGCTTAAAAGGTCACACCGCTCTTTCCATACTTCATTTATCTAAGGGGAATCAAGATTGATATTTTGGTTCTTACATCCTAGTTTCACAATATAGTCAACCACTTTATTTCCATATTGACAAGAGTGTGAAGGAAGGAGGACATGAAAGGATGGAGACAAATAATTAATGCGAGAGATGAAGTTTTCAAGCCTCTAGATTTGATAGATCTTTTCTGGAGAGGATCCATTAATGAGAGTCTTCTAAGTATTAATAGCTAGTTGGGAGTCTCCTTCCTCTTTAAGCTTCATAAATCCATTGATAATAGCTAAGAAAAGGCATGATTCCAAAGAAACGAATATCGTTGCATTATGGTTTTTGACTTCACAACTACTAGTAAACAAAATAAGTCTTTACTATCATAGTTTCAATAGATACCTCTAAAGCCAGCCAACCTCAATTTCCTTTTAAATCACCATCAAAATTTAATTTGATAAACCCTATTGAGGAGATAAATATTTCAGGTGATCCAACTCCATGATGTAAGGAAACATGGTCCAAAGGGGGACAAATAGTAGAGGAGAGCTCAAGTATGGCTAAAATAGTTATTCATGTGGGCTTGCTTCCCAATCTTGTTGATTCTAGTGGGAGGATAAAAAAATTTCTTAGACACTATCTAGGGTGATTCGCCAAACCACAAAATATACAAAGTGAGCTTGATGTTATTCTCTTCGCATACACCTAATAGGAGAAATCCTGGCATCATACTACCAAGATTTGTTAAAGATCATATTATTGAATATTCCATGATAATCTCAATCAAAAGTTCCTATGAGGCCTACATATTTTCTATCAAAATTCCCAAAGAGCATCAAAACCCATTCCCATGTGCTTTCTAAAACGTTGCAAGAGTTAAAGAGGTGCTCCATGTCTTCCTTGTTGGCTCTATAAAGAAAGAAATTTGAAGGACCCTCAAACCCTTTTCTTCTAATTCTATTCTAGGAGAGAGCTCAACATCGGTAAGACTTTAAGCCAGAGATGTTGAAGCCGAATTATGCTCAAGATAAACCATTTCGTTTTTTTGCAAGAGCTCAATATAAATTTCCAACTCAATACACCTTATTAAATAATGAAATACACATAAGTATTGTACTAATGCATAGATAGGAAAGAAACTAAATGTTCGGTGGACACAAAGGTATTCTACTAATGCATAAATAGAAAAGAAACTAAGTGTTCATTGGACAAATAGTTATTGTACTAATGCATAGATAAAAAAGAAACTAAATGTTCAGTGAACAGATAGTCTTGTTGTGATGTTGAAGATGATGATGTGCTTTACAATTGAATTCACAAATTGTATGATCATCTTGATTCGAATGGAGAATTTTCAATATTTTAATGAAAAAACATGTGGACTTATTGAGTGGAAGGGTGTTGTCTATATTGAAACCAAGGTTGGGGAAATTTGTTTTTTTATTAAACGGATGTATAAGATTTCCTCTCACTACAACAAAACCCTATGATTAGCATCCCTTTTTGCTTCCTTTTTTGCATCTAGAGCCAAGTTTTGGTGCTATTTGTGTCTATTTATCAAATATGGTGCAAAAATTGATGCAAAGTTTTCATTGAGTTTTGCACCAAGTCTTACACCAATTTTAGCACCACGTATGTAATAGGTTTTGCACCAAATTTTACATCAGGTTTTACGCCAGGTTTTATGCCAAGTTTTGTGCCATCCTTTGCACCATGTTTTGCATCAAGTTTGGCACCTAATTTTGTTTCACCAACTTTTGCATCCTCTATTGCATCCAATTTTTGTGCCTACACTTGCATCAACTTTTGCATCATCTCTTGCATCCTCTTTTGCATCATTTTTTAAATAATTTTTTGCATCCATTTTTGCATTATTTTTTGCATCCACTTTGCACCAAGTTTTGCATCGAGGTTTGTGTCTAGTTTTGCATCTACTTTTGTTGCATCCACTTTTACATCTTGTTTTGCATCCATATTTACATCCTATTTTTCATCTGTTATTGTGTCCACTATTGCATCCAATTTTCTTGTGCCATAATTTGCACCTAGTTTGGCACCTCCCTTTGCACCCATTTTTGCTTCTAAATTTGAATCCATGATTGCATCCTCATATACATCTAGGTTTTCATCGACTTTTACATCTATTTTTTCATCTCTTTTTGTATCCACTTTTGCGTCAAAATTTGCATAAGGTTTTGTGTCTCAAATTTCATCTACTTTTGCATCGAGTTTGTTGGATTTTGCATCTATTGTTTCACCCATATTTACATCCATTTTTGCATCCCTTTTTACATCTTATTTTTCATCTTCATTTTCTTGTTTTTTTGCATCTATCATTACATCCACTTTTGTTGTGACACAATTTGTGCCATGTTTTGTACTTACTATTGTACCCACGTTTTCTTCCAATTTTGCATCCATCTTCGCATCCTCTTTTGCATCAAATATTGCATCTATTTTTTCATCCACTTTTTTGTTGGGTTTTGCATCTCATTTTGTATATTATTTTTCATCTACTTCCATTACATCTATATTTTGCATCCAATTTTGTTACTCTTGTTGCACCCATGTTTGCATCCACTTTCACATCCCTTATTGCATATTGTCTTGCATCTAAGTTTACATCTTTTTTTGTGTCTATTATTACATCCACTTTCTCATCCACTTTGGTCGTGCCACAATTTGTGCCATATCTTGTGCCTATTGTTGCAACCAACATTTTCTTCCGCTTTTGCATCCACATCTGCATCCTCTTTTGTGTCCAAGGTTGCATCAAATATTGTTTATGTTTTTTCATTCCATTTTGCATCTACTTTTACATCCACTTCTAATGCATCCAATTTTGCATTTAATTTTGTTTCAACTATTGCACCCATGTTTACATCCCTTTTTGCATCTAAGTTTTCCTCCTTTTTTCGTCCAAGTTTATGTCCTTTTTTGCGTTCGTTTTTGCATCCATATTTGTTTCACCACAATTCGTGCTAAGTTTTATGCCTACCATTGCGCCCATGTTTTCTTCCACTTTTTAATCCATGTTTGCATACTATTTTGTGTCCAAGTTTGCATCAACTATTGCATCTACTTTTTCATCCACTTTTGTGTCAATTTTTTTGTCTTTATTTTCATCTACTTATGTTGTGTCCACTTTTCATCCAATTTTACGTCTATTGTTGCTCCCATTTTTTGTTCACTTTTGCATCCCCTTTCCAACACTCATCATATTTTTTTCATTGATGATATTTCTTATGACATTGACAATTATGAACAACTGATAAAAATGTCAATAATTATGATGATGATGATAATGAAGATGATGACGATGACATGAATTATGATTATTATGATAATGGAAATGATGATAAAGATGATGGGGGTTACAATGACAATGATGATGACGATGCTAATGACCTTGGCCAATCTTCCCATTTTTTCAATTTTTTCATGGTCATAATCATAATCATTATCTTTGGCATCGTCTTCCAAGTCATCATCATATGATCATCATTATTATTATTTTCATCTTGGTCATCATCAACAACACTAATGGAAAGAATGATGATTATGATGTTCATGACAAAGATGAAAACAATGATGATAGAAATTACATTAATTATGATGATAGGGATGATGAAAATTATAATTACGATGATAATGGTAGTGATGATGATGATCATCTCTAAAAAATAAAGTTGTTATTTCTCTTGCATATATCATGTGTCCCAAAAACCCTTTTCGGGCACTCGTAATTTTTTTTGGGTTGATGATATTTCTTATGACACCTATAATTATGAATAATTGACAACAATGTCCATAATCATGATGATGATGATGAGAACATGAATGGCGATTACAATGACAATGCAATGATGACAATAATGATGGCGATGATGGTGGTGATGATGATGATAATGAAGATGATGACACTCCTTGTAAACTAGGGAGGTACTCATAATGAGGCAAAAAAGTACTCTCAAGTTGAAATATTCATATAAGAAGGGATCTAGATTGATAAGCATCAATGACTATTTACATCATCATAGGCAACATTGTCAAAATAGTAGGGCCTTGACTAACAAGTTCTATCTCTCCATTAGATCAGAGCACAATGTTGGGAGGCATAAATTTGGACACCACTACCTTTCTAGGCACTTACCCCACTAAGATGTTCACCAGGTATGTCCTCACATGATCATTTCCTAATCCACTATCATAATATTTGACATTAGGAAATGTCTATCCTCATGACTATTCTTATATTGGATTAATGTACTTGACTTATGGTGGTTATTCCTAATCAAAGTACGAATTCTCAAAGAATATTGGTCCCATATGTTTATCCAATCCACCATTCTCCCTAATGGTGTCTTTACTAGGCTTATGACTATTAGTCCTAGCCATAGTACATGACATGTGGATAATATGGTGTCCACCCTCACTTCCTCTCAACCAGGGAGGAGACATCCACAAGCATAAAATTTCTCAAGAATACCCATCATTTTCATAGAGAATAACATTATTATTTTTTTTTTTCATCATATGACGCCTTTATGATTAAGAATTCATAGATTTGTGGCAAAATATATCCCCCTTTTCCATTTGTGATGAAAGTAAATAAAAAAGTGAAAGACAAAATCATTAAAGATACACTATAATCATTTATCTAAGTCTAAACTCTAAGGTTGAAGTGAAAATTCATGTAAATGTTACATATATGAGTTGTGCCAAACTTATGAAAACCTTATTCCCTAAGTCCTATATATAAGAAAAATAAATATAAGGCCTAATGAATGGTAGCTAATGTATTCACTCCCTCTTTGGAAAACATATGAATATATACACTCCTAGTCACACTTGATCACATGTTTGTGATGGTAAAATCATGAAGTCCTTTTTCCCCTTGCATTTTCACTTCATCATTTAAGCACCTAATTGAGGATCTAGGGAATGTTTGATGCCTAAGGGTTTCGTGTATAGTCTTAGTTTACTTATGTCACACTATAGTCAATTTACGTGACGGAGTGAAATACTTAAGTTTGTGGAGTTATTAAAACAATGTATTATGTTAGTCACCACACACACATGTATTATATCTCATTTATCCACATGTGTGGGTTGGATACTCATTGCTTGAGAACTTTAATGGAGACTACTTTAGGGCTTTGATGGTATAGCTTACAAAATCTCTTGGTAAACATTGTGATTCATCCTTTCTTTTCCTCAAGAGACTTGATAATATTGAAGTCACTCCCAATAATCCATGGAGATGAGGAGTATAAATTACTTGTGCTGGAAATAGAATTTAGAAATAGAGGTTTTCCATTTGCAATATTGGATTCATAGACATTGGATACATGGTAGTAGTCCTCGATGTCAATTAACTAATATTGTATTATCATAATGTGAAAAGAGGTAAAAATATTGGTAACCTTGATGTCTCGATCATTCCAAATAATAGACATTCCTCCCAAGTATCTCTAAGCATCAATCACTACTACATGGAAATTCCTCCCCCATTTGCTAATTATATGAGGTAGAACCTCACTTGATATTTTTGTTTCTTATATCAACATTATTGGTGGGTGCTTTGCGTGCCATTTTTGTTTTAGTCTTTGTTTTCCATTACTATTGAGGCCCCTCATGTTCCATGAGACTATTTTCATGGATAATTTACACGGAAAGGAAGTATAATGTGACTAAAAAAAACATGTTTCAAGATTTAAGTGCTTGGACAATGACATTTCATGACTCCTATATTTCCTTAACCTGGGACAGAATCGTGAACTTGATGGCCTTAAGGGAAATTGACCAATGAAAATCTCAAAAAGAGGTGACTTTTGAATTTATCACATACAAGTTAATATACTAAAAAAAATATCCATAACAATTTCATCAATCAATGAATCATTAAAAAAAACAAGCCAAAACAATTTCGTCAAGTGATGAATCATTACATTATAAAATACAATCTATAAACCTTTTGGGAATTTTTTGCTAAACCATGCTCAAAACCAACATATTTGATATTAATATTTAACAATAATATGGACAATAACACATTTTAATAAGTTAGATAACATGTTATCAAGCTAAGAAATGTCACTAACAGAAAACTAAAAAGCATGCAACTAATGGGAGTGACCACTCAAGGCCACCATAAGAGAATTAATCTATTAAGACCAAGATAAATGGGGATAAAGATCTACAAAGGGCAAAGGAAAACCTATTTTAACTTTATTGTTTTATTAGGTGCAAGTTGAACATCTCAAGATATAATGAAGAGCAGAATTAATTTTATTGCATTAAGAAAACCCAAGCACATTCTATAACTTAGCAAGGAAGATATGTATAATACCCATCTAAGCGACACAACACATGGTATTAAGTTACATTTTTATATATAATTTAAACTTCTATCATAAAATCACAAATTTAGCATGAATGAAATGTTTAAAATTCATTTTGATAAAAACAAAATATAATTTTTTATATTAAAAAATGCCAAAAATAAATATATTTTTTTAGAAAAAATAAATAAATATATATATATATATATATATATATATATATATAAACTAAAACATAAGCAAATAACTTGTTTTTAATTTAAAATCATTTTTAGAATTTTCTTAAACACTTCCCTCCTTTCTAAGAAGCAAAAATAATAATAGAAATAAGGATGAACAAAAAATATTCCTTTCCCTCATAAATGTTTCCCACCATTCATTCCACTCATTCAAGTTATTTCATAAAATAGAGATAAGTGTTATTTCACACTCTTTTGGCAAACCCTATTGAGCTTTGTCTGTGATATATATATTCCTTGATGGAATCCTTGATATGTTGATCAAGTTTTGATTCCTTGGGATTAATTAGAGCAAAGAAAACATGAGTACTCTTAATTCCAAGTTCAATGCCTTTGATGGTCAACACGAGGCAAGGGAGGGTTTTCTATCATGGTCATAACTCCAAGTTCATTGTCTGTGATGGTGGAAGAGGCAAGGGAGGGGGTTGTAGTTGTGGTTGTGGTCGTGGAGTTTTCTCTTTTACATTATATTTAGCGAGTTCAAAGCAATTTGAATGGAACCATTGTTGTCACTAGGTATAATTGATTAAGTGTGATAATAGATAAAATGAAGTAATTATTTGTGAGAATTTGTTCTTGAACAAATGTTAGGATCCATTTTATCATAGAGAAAAGTACACACATTAAAATCAACTCAATATTTGATGTGAGATTCATATTGTATGCAACTTATTTTTCATTAAAAACAATTTACTTTTTCACGCGACATTATTTTTTTGTTAAAATTTCTCCTATTTCTAATCTAAATTATAATTGTAATTTGAAATAAAGCTTCCAGTAACTCTTAATTTACTAGTCGTGCATGACATCATAAAAAACATTCACAATATAATATGAAGAACAAATGGGTACCTACTTCATATGCATTAAAAAATGCTTCTACTACTTAATGTGAATTACAAGTGTAATCTTACTTGGATCTCCAATATATCTTAAACCATATTTTCGTTGATTTTTTAGTACTATTAACGTTATTATGTCCTACATCATTTTATGGTTAGCATTGTAATAAAAATATGCATTGTGCTATAGAATTAGTACTAACATGTAATATTGATTTTTTTTTCCAGAACGCTACAGGTAATGACCATGAAGATGATGATACAAACTATGTTTAGATTACATCATATATCAGAGACGATGATGATGAGGATGGCGATGACATTGGTGATGATTATGTGGATGATATTATAAGGATGGTGAGGATGATGATCATGGAAATGATCACGAGGATGATCTAGACTATGATTTTCGTGGTGCTAGCTAGCCATGCATTATTTTTTATATTTAGTTGGGATGTCTTAATATGGTAATCATACATTTGAATTTTAGTTGATTCAAATAATGATGATGATACTATCGGTACTATTTTTTTACCTTATGAATATGTTGAAAATTGTTTACATTTTTTTTATGAAGAATTATTGTGTATGATGAGATTCCTATTTTTTTATGGATGTTGTGAATTTACCTTAGAATAATGATATCTATGAAACATTTTTATTTGGTAATCATACATTGACTTTTAGTTGATTTGATTAATAATAATGATGATATTATCATTTTTATCTTGTTATTTTATGTATATATTGAAAATAATCAACATTATTTTGATGGAGAATTATAATGTGTGATGATATTACAATCTTTTGACGGATGTTGTGAATTTACCTCTAATGGTGTTCAGGTAAGATTTTGATTTGATAATCACACATTTGAATCTTAGTTGATTTGATTAAAGATGATGAGGATATTATTATTAGTATCTTGTTACTTTATATATGTGTTGAAAATTGTCAATGTTTTTTGATGGAGAATCATTATGTATGATAATATTACTATTTTTGGATGTAATGTTGTGAATTTACCTTGGAATAATGATATCTACGATAAGTGTTGATTTAGTAGGCATATATGTATAGTGTAAATTGTCAATGATTTTTTTATGGAGAATTTTTATATATGAGGATACTGCTATCTTTTTTATGAATGTTGTCAATTACCCTTAAATTTGTTTACAAATATTAAGTTATCAATTTGAATTGTGATATCTTCTTAAATGTGTTATACATGAAAATACCTCCTCATCATCTTGGAGGAGAATATATGTATATATATTAAAACTAAATATATATTAAAAAAAAACTAAAACATAAGCAAATAATTTGTTTGTAATTTAAAATAAATTTCAGAATTTTTTTAAACACTTTCCTCCTTTTTAAGAAGCAAAAATAATAATAGAAATAAGGACAGACAAAAAATATTCCTTTCCCTGGTAAGTGTTTGCGACCATTCATTCCACTCATTTGAGTTATTTCATAAAACATAGATAAGTGGTATTTCACACTCTTTTGGCAAAGCCTATTGAGCTTCGCATGTGATATATCTATTCCTTAATGGAATCCTTGACATATTGATCAATTTTTTATTCCTTGGAGATTAATTAGAGCAAAGAAAACATGAGTACTCTTAACTCCAAGTTCAATGCCTCTGATGGTGAACACGAGGCAAGGGAGGGGTTTCTATCAGGGTCATAACTGCAATTTCATTGTCTCTGATGGTGGAAGAGGGAAGGGAGGGGGTTGTAGTCGTGGTTGTGTTCGTGGAGTTTTCTCTTTTACATTATATTTAGGGAGTTCAAAGAAATTTGAATGGAATCATTGTCGCCACCAGGTATAATGGATTAAGTGTGATAATGGATAAAATGAAGTATTTATTTGTGAGCATTTGTTCTTGAACGAATATTAGGATTCGTTTTATCATAGAGAAAAGTACATGAATTAAAAAAATATCAATATTTGATGTGATATTCATATTGTATTCGACTTATTTTTCTTTAAAAACAATTTATTTTTTCACGTGACATTAGTTTTTTGTTAAAATTTATTCTATTTCTAATTTGAATTAAAATTATAATTTGAAATAAAGCTTCCAGAAACTCTTAATTTACCAATTATGCATGCAAATCATAAGAAACATTCACAATATAATATGAAGAACAAATGTGTACCTACTTCATATGCATTAAAAAATGCTTCTACTACTTAATGTGAATTAAAAGTGTAATCTTAGTTGGATCTCGAATATATCTTAAACCATATTTTCATTTTATTTTTTAGTACTATTAAACGTTATTATGTCATACCTCATTTTATTGTTAGATTGTCATAAAAATATGCATTGTGCTATAGAATTAGTACTAACATGTAATATTGATTTTTTTTAGAACGCTATAGGTAATGACCACAAAGATGATGATACAGACTATGTTTAAATTACATCATATATCATAGACGATGCTGATGAGGATGGCGATGGCAATGGTGATGATTATGTGGATGATATTATAAGAATGGTGACGATGATGATCATGGAAATGATATTCACTATGATTTTCGTTGTGCTAGCTAGTCATGCGTTATTTTTTATATTTAGTTGGGATGTCTTAATATCGTAATCATACATTTGAATTTTAGTTGATTCAAATAATGATGATGATGCTATCGGTACTAATTTTTTACCTTATGAATATGTTGATAATTATTGACATTTTTTATGAAGAATTATTGTGTATGATGAGATTCCTATTTTTCTATGGATGTTGTGAATTTACCTTAGAATAATGATATCTTTGAAACATCTTTATTTGGTAATCATACATTGACTTTTAGTTGATTTGATTAATAATAATGATGATATTATCTTTTCTATCTTATTATTTTATGTATATATTGAAAATTATCAACATTATTTTGATGGAGAATTATAATGTGCGATGATATTACAATCTTTTGACGGATGTTGTGAATTTACCCTAGAATAATGGTGTTCATGAAATATTTTGATTTGATAATCACACATTTGAATCTTAGTTGATTTGATTAAAGATGATGAGGATATTATTATTAGTATCTTGTTACTTTATGTATGTGTTGAAAATTGTCAATGTTTTTTGATGGAGAATCATTATGTATGATAATATTACTATTTTTGGATGTAATGTTGTGAATTTACCTTGGAATAATGATATCTGCGATAAGTGTTGATTTAGTAGGCATATATGTATATTGTAAATTGTCAATGATTTTTTGATGGAGAATTTTTATATATGAGGATACTGCTATCTTTTTTATGAATGTTGTCAATTACCCTTAAATTTGTTTACAGATATTAAGTTATCAATTTGAATTGTGATATCTTCTTAAATGTGTTATACATGAAAATACCTCCTCATCCTCTTGGAGGAGAATATATGTATATAGATTAAACTAAACATATATTTAAAAAAAAAAAAAACATAAGCAAATAATTTGTTTTTAATTTAAAATAAATTTTAGAATTTTTTTAAACACTTCCCTCCTTTCTAAGAAGCAAAAATAATAATAGAAATAAGGACTCACAAAAAATCTCCCTTTCCCTAGTAAGTGTTTCCCGCCATTCATTCCACTCATTCGAGTTATTTCATAAAACATAGATAAGTGTTATTTCGCACTCTTTTGGCAAAGCCTATTGAGTTTCGCCTGTGATATATCTATTCCTTGATGTAATCCTTGACATATTGATCAAGTTTTGATTCCTTGGAAATTAATTAGAGCAAAGAAAACATGAGTACTCTTAATTCCAAGTTCAATGCCTTCGACGGTGAACACGAGGCAAGGGAGGGGTTTCTATCATGGTCACAGCTCCAAGTTCATTGTCTCTAATGGTGGAAGAGGCAAGGGAGGGGGTTGTAGTCATGGTTGTGTTCGTGGAGTTTTCTCTTTTACATTATATTTAGGGAGTTCAAAGCAATTTGAATGGAATCATTGTCACCACTACGTATAATGGATTAAGTGTGATAATGGATAAAATGAAGTAATTATTTGTGAGCATTTGTTCTTAAACGAATATTAGGATTTGTTTTATCATAGAGAAAAGTACATGCATCAAGAAAATATCATTATTTGATGTGATATTCATATTGTATGTGACTTATTTTTCATTAAAAACATTTTAATTTTTCACGTGACATTATTTTTTTGTTAAAATTTATTCTATTTCTAATCTTAACTACAATTTTAATTTGAAATAAAGCTTCCAGTAACTCTTAATTTACCAATTGTGCATGGAAATCATAAGAAACATTCACAATATAATATGTAGAACAAATGCGTACCTACTTCATATGCATTAAAAAATCCTTCTACTACTTCAAGTGAATTACAAGTGTAATCTTAGTTGGATCTCGAATATATCTTAAACCATATTTTCATTTTATTTTTTAGTACTATTAAACGTTATTATGTCATACCTCATTTTATGGTTAGCATTGTAATAAAAATATGCATTGTGCTATAGAATTAGTACTAACATGTAATATTGTTTTTTTTTCCAGAATGTTATAGATAATGACCACGAACATGATGATACAGACTATGTTTAAATTACATCATATATTAGAGACGATGATGATGAGGATGGAGATCGCATTGGCGATGATTATGTGGATGATATTATAATAATGGTTAGGATGATGATCATGGAAATGATCATGAGGATGATTTTGACTATGATTTTTGTTGTGCTAGCTAGCCATGCGTTATTTTTTATATTTAGTTGGGATGTCGTAATATCGTAATCATACATTTGAATTTTAGATGATTCAAATAATGATGATGATACTATCAGTACTATTTCTTTACCTTATGAATATGTTGAAAATTGTTTACATTTTTTTTATGAAGAATTATTGTGTATGATGAGATTCATATTTTTTTATGGATGTTGTGAATTTACCTTAGAATAATGATATCTATGAAACATTTTTATTTGGTAATCAGACATTGACTTTTAGTTGATTTGATTAATGATAATGATGATATTATCATTTTTATCTTGTTAGTTTATGTATATATTGAAAATTATCAACATTATTTTGATGGAGAATTATAATGTGTGATGATATTACAATTTTTTGACGGATTTTGTGAATTTACCTTAGAATAATGGTGTGCACGAAAGATTTTGATTTGATAATCACACATTTGAATCTTAGTTGATTTGATTAAAGATGATGAGGATATTATTATTAGTATCTTGTTACTTTATATATGTGTTGAAAATTGTCAATGTTTTTTTATGGAGAATCATTATGTATGATAATATTACGATTTTTGGATGTAATGTTGTGAATTTACATTGGAATAATGGTATCTGCGATAAGTGTTCATTTAGTAGGCATATATGTTCATTGTAAATTGTCAATGATTTTTTGATGGAGAATTTTTATATATGAGGATATTGCTATCTTTTTTATGAATGTTGTCAATTACCCTTAAATTTGTTTACAAGTATTAAGTTATGATTTTAAATTGTGATATCTTCTTAAATGTGTTATACATGAAAATACCTCCTCACCATCTTGGAGGAGAATACTGTGTTGTTGGTTGAAATACCCCTTTCTCCTAGACTATATAAGACTATAATACAAGTTACATACCATAAGGACCACGTTGTCCTAGTATATAACAAGTTGTCCCCTTCATCTAACTTTTGTTACCAAAATTCTCACTTAGTCACGAGGAAAAAATCTCGAGTTAACTAGAATGTGACACTCTTGTTCACTTTCAAAAACTCATATGGTGGAATGTGATCTCTTTATCCTCATGCTTAGATTTTTCCTAAAAAAGAAAAGCATACAGAGGTAAGAAAGAACCATAAAGCATGGAGAAGATTTTCCTAAGCACAAAAGCATCTAAAAAGTGGAAAAGACCATTTTTATATGAGGAAACATTATTCACCCAAAACATTTTGCCCAAATTGAACTAATGAGGAATCTAGGAAATCTTCATAGCCTTCACTTTCCTATATATTGGAGGCTTGGCCATTGATAAAAGGATGGGAAT
The DNA here is from genome assembly GCA_031772625.1 of Pinus tabuliformis. NCBI lineage: Eukaryota > Viridiplantae > Streptophyta > Pinopsida > Pinales > Pinaceae > Pinus > Pinus tabuliformis. Next base: position 813,245,131 of record CM062808.1, on the reverse strand, counting down.
TCTTGTATTGTCACGCTGCTAAGATCTATCTTGAGAGGGAGCGTTTTGGAGCTAGGAGTTGGGGGAGGTGTTGTTGCAACTGCATATGATGGTTGTAACTTTCCTCCAACTCCTTTATTAATATAGATCGGTTGTTCTTCCTTCCATATGCTGCTATTGATTCTTTACTTATTCTATTTAACTAACGAATGTATGGGATTTTGGTTTATATATATTTATTCAATAATATTTATATATTTCTAATAGTTTTCATTATCAAGATATTATGTTGTGAAGGTTGCTTTGTTTTCTCTCTTATGTGTAGGACCAAGCTTTGGATCTAGCTAGGAGCGCTTCCCAGCTACACTAAAAACTCCAACAAGACCTACATGCGAGGACTCATAGGAATTCCTTCTCTTTTTCTTATTATATACTCTACATCTCGATCTACTAAGAATCCTGAGACTTTGAACAACCTTTCTCTCAATCAGTTTGTCCTAGGTTTTTGGGATAAACTAAAAGGGTTTTATGTTCATCTAACTGTGCATTAAATCCTACAGAAAAATGATATTTAGAAACTGTAATATATTTAAGTATATAATTGAAATTAGTGAAATGAACCCATAAAGGGGGTCATAAATGGAAATAAAATTAAAAATCTAAACAAGAAGCCAAAAGTGGATGCAGCCGGCAACCCATCAACGAGATCGCTGGCTCTGAGCTCCGACAAGCTCGGATCGGATCTGCGCTGAACCACAGCGTGACCTAGCCCCCGCGCCGCCCCTGTGCTGGTGCCGCGATCGCTCTTGCTGCTGCGGCTCTTGGCAGCCATGCCTAGTGATGGGGAGGCGGATCCTCCCCCCCTCCCTCCAGAAGTCATAGAATTCCAGAAAATTATCGAAGCATGCAACAGACGCCCTCCATCTGCTCAACAACAGAAATTCGTCAAGAAAAAAGATTGCATTCCCTCGGTGGCCCTCCCTGAGGAAGAAACCTGCCGCTCGGCTCTGAATCTAGTTGATAGAGGGCTCATAGGGCAGTTCACCGGCCTCTGGCCATCGCCCAAATCTGTAGAAGACTGGATCAAGAGAAACTGGACCCCTCTGATCAAGGAAGGAATTAAATCTTATTTTGTAGGCAAAGGTTTCTTTGTATTTGTCTTTGAATCAGCAGAAGACCGGAGCCTCATCTTCAGGAACGGGCCATACTTCATGGGGCCACAGGGACTATACTTAAATAAATGGTCTCCAGATTTCGATCCGACCCAGGATGTTCCTTCTGCGGTTCCAGTTTGGGTGCGGCTCCCCCATCTCCCCCTACACTGCTGGAGCCAGAAATCTCTCCAAATCATCGGCAACTCCCTTGGCAAATACATTGATCAGGCCGTAAGGAAAGATCAATACTCCTGCGCCCGAATATGCGTGGAAGTAGATCTGGAAGAAGGACTACCCGAAGCAATAAAACTCACAGTGGCAGGATGGTCCCATATCCAAGAGCTGGATTATGAGCAGATCCCCTTTAAATGCAGACACTGTCATGGCTATGGTCACTTCGCAAAACATTGCAAGAAAAAAACGGAAGAACAGAGCCACCCCCCCAAGGGAGATCAATGGACTACAATCCAGAAAACGGGCCATGCAAAAGCATCAGGGAAAGGAGCCACAAAGGGGAATAATCAAGGAAAACCCAGCAAAGAAAATGAAACCCAACAGAAACTGGATGAGACCCCAATCTCTGAAGAAGCCTCTCCATCAGAACCCCCAGAAACGGATCTGACCAATCCAGCACAGGCCGAAGAACCACAGGCAAATAAAGAGCGAGGCGGAGATGCATCGCTTGGCTCTCCTCAGGGCAGCCCCTCCAGGCCTTCGTATGCAGATATAACAAAGAAGAAAAAATTGCCAGAACCTTCAGACTCCTCAGAGGAAGAGACCTATGAGAGACCCTCGAAGAAAGCAGGCAGGAAGACCCACAAAGCAGCCAGGGAGGAGGAGGCAGAGTGCCTTAAAATGCAAGGCAGCCAGTCCACAATAGAGATGACTATAGGAAGAAATACTAGAGGAAGATCCACCAAGGGAGGAATCCCAAATCCCTCGCCAGGTAAATAATGCGTATAGTCTCTTGGAACTGTAGAGGCCTGGGGACCCAACCAAAAATTGAAGCCGTCAAAGATCTGATGAAAATAGAACCCTCAGACATCCTCTTGCTCCAAGAGACCAAAATCGAAGGGCAAGCCCTCAAGGATATCAGCAAATCTAAATGGAAGAAGAACGAAGGCATAGCAGTCAGCTCAAGGGGAACCTCGGGAGGCGTTGCAACTCTCTGGTCGGAAGATCAGTTCCACCTGTCAAACTCCCATGAGACCCAACACTGGATCTTCACGGAGCTCAAGCATCTAGAAAGTAAGTTAACTATAGCCTTATTCAATTTATATGTTCCTGTTAACTATGTAGAAAAAAGAGACTGTTGGAATACTCTCTCGGCCTTCTTAGATCAACACTCCCTAAATAACATTGTCCTGGGAGGAGATCTCAACTTAGTCATGAAGCCAAAAGAAAAAAGGGGGGGAAACAACAACAGAGATCAGTTGCTCCCTTTGGTAGAGGAAATAATGCAGCAGAGGGATCTTCTAGATTTTGCCCCGGTGAGAGGCAAATATACTTGGACCAATAACAGAACTGGGCCTGACCACATTGCTGCCCGGCTGGACAGATTTCTAATTCAAAGTTCCCTGCTGATGGAAAACCTCCTCATATCAACAAAAATTCTCCCCAAGCTATCCTCGGATCACAAGCCAATTCAACTCCTTTTGGCCCCTGAAGAAGATCTTGGTCCCATTCCCTTTAAATTCAGCCCACTTTGGATCGAAAAAGCAGGGTTCATGGACACTATCCAATCAGCTTGGGATATCCCCATCAACGGATCCCCAAGTTTTGTGTGGGAGCAAAAATTAAAAGCCACCAAAAAAGCTCTAAAAGAGTGGCTAAGGAAACTCCATAACCCCACCACCCATCAGAGAAAAATCGATGTCCAGCAGCTGGAAACCTTGCAAATTGGTATGGAAGGGCTTCACATTACCCCGGAAATTTTAAATAAAGAAGCAGCCATTCAAAGAAACATCCATCAATCTTTCAGAAGGGAAGAAGAGCACTGGAGACTTAAATCTCGCAGCCTCTGGTTAAAGGCAGGAGACCGAAACACTTCCTTTTTCCACCGACAATACAAAGCCCGCCTATCTCGGAATCATATCACTGAGATAAAAAATGATGAAGGGCAGATCTGTAATAAATTTGACCAAATAAAAATTGCAGCTGAAAATCATTTCAAAGATCTATATGGCACAAGGCATGAAGGAAGCAAAGAAGACATTGAAGACCTACTCTCTCATATTCCTCACCTCATCACCCATGAGGACAATCAGGCTTTACTGAAACCAGTATCTGAAGAAGAAATCATCAAGGTTATTTGGGCAATGGAACCAGATAAGGCCCCTGGGCCAGACGGCTTCACAATACACTTCTTCAAAGTCTGCTGGGACATCATCAAAATAGACTTGCTGAAAATGATACAAGGTTTCTTTGGGAAAGCCAAGATTGGGGGAGGCATCAACTCCACCTTTCTTGCTCTAATACCAAAAGAGGCCAATCCGGAAACATTCGGCAGGTTTAGGCCCATCTCCCTATGCAATGCCTCCTATAAAATACTGTCTAAAATTATGGCAAATAGAATTAAACCCCTTCTTGACAAACTAATATCCAATGCCCAAGGGGGGTTCGTCAAAGGCAGACACATCTTGGACAATATCATTCAAGTGCAGGAAGCTATCCATTCCAGCAAACAGAGGAAAGAGAAGGGGATGCTGATCAAGCTTGATATGGCTAACGCATTCGACAGAGTCAACCATTCTTTTCTACTCCAAGTCCTTCGATCCTTTGGCTTTCCTCCTCAGTTCATCAATCTTATCAAAGCTTGCATCTCATGCCCCTGGATTGCCCCCATGGTCAACGGTCGCCCAACATCCTTCTTTCAAGCTCATCGCGGATTAAGGCAAGGTTGTCCTCTCTCACCTTTCTTGTACATTCTCATGGCCGATTCTCTTAGCAGGAAGCTGGCTGCGGAAATGAACACAGGTGATCTCCCAGGAATCCGAATCGCAAATGCTCTAAACCCAATAAATCATGCTCTCTTTGCAGATGACTCCATTCTTCTAGGAGGAGCCTCTACTAGAATAGCTGTCAATTTTGATGCTGTTTTAAAAAGTTATTGTAGAGCTTCAGGAGCTGTGATAAATGATAGAAAGAGTTCGATCTTCGGATGGAATGTGAGCCAACATAACCTCAATAATATAGCCCAGATCCTAGGATTTGAGTGCTTCGCACAATGGGACAGCATCAAATATCTCGGCTTACCCCTCACATCTGGAGTCAATAACAGATCTCTGTGGCATGGCATCATTAGCAAAATTAAAGACAAGATCACTTCCTGGGGAGGATATTGGCTAACCAAGGGAGGGAAAATTATCCTTCTTAAATCCGTCTTATCTGCTCTTCCCATTTATCAAGCCTCCTTTCTTCTGGCCCCGAAACACATTATGGAACAGATCTCTTGTCTTCTAAGAGACTTTCTCTGGAAAGGAGGCAGAGGCAATCACAATAAAATTCATTTGGCAAACTGGGATCTAGTCAAGCGGCCAATTCTGGACGGTGGGCTTCAGATCAGAGATCCTGCTCTTTCTAACCTGTCACTTGGATGCAAGCTTCTGTGGAAAATATATTCAGATCCTACACACCAGGTCAGTGAAACGTTCATCTCAAAATATGCGCAGGGGATCTCCCTCAGGCACCTGTCAGCAAACAATACAACAGCAGGCACACACACCTGGAATCTCTGCAGGAAAAGCATAAGCAGCTTTAGTAAACATCTATACCGCATCCCGGGCAATGGGGAGAAGACCCTTCTCTGGAAAGACCGCATCATGAACAGTCCTCCACTCAACTCCCACGCAGAAATCCGGGACATCAGAAACTGGCTCCACGATGCAGGAATAAGAAAGTTGAACGATATCTCTGAGTGGGACAACAGAGGAAATTGGATCGAATGGGCGATCCCTCCTGTGCCAGCGCAGTTTCAATATCAAATCGAAATTCTCAAATCACTGCTCTTAAATGCAGCGCCGGTACACCGCAACATCGCAGACAGATGGGGGTGGGGTGAAACTGGGTTTTATACGCCATCTTTGGGTTACTCTGCCCTGCAGATTAAAAAAGACAGACTGAGAACGCCATCGTTCTGGAAACAGGTATGGAGTGCCAAGGGACTTCCCAAAGTTAATTTCTTCTTTTGGATCCTCATGCAGAATAAACAGCTCACAGGGGACAACTTGTCAAAACGAAACTTTGTTGGGCCTCATAGATGCGCAATGTGCAGAAACTCAGGAGAAACAGCCTCCCACCTGTTTATCGACTGCGTTTTTGCCAAAGAAGTTTGGTCATTAACTCTTCTTGGACTGCCCGCCTCCCCGCCCCATCACAGCTCCATTGCAGACCTTTTTTCTGAATGGCTTCAATACTACCCTCAACCCATCCCAAATAAATCCTTGTGGTTTCACATATGGCTTTCCATTCCCAAATTTGTATGCTGGGAAATTTGGCTTGCCCGGAATGACTTAATTTTCAATAATTCCTCCCGCTCTCCTGCTAAATCCGCCTCAATTGCTAAAGCCCTTCTTATTGAATCTGTCCTCCAGCATTCCCAAATCTCTGACTCCTCCCTTCTCCCCTCTGAAAAGGCTTGGCTGAACCTCCACAGCCCTCATCCCACTAGCAAAGTTCGTTCCCTTCCCCCTCCCCTCCCCTCTCCTTCTTGGAAAATCAGAGAATCTGAAGCTGCCTTTCAAAACTGGTGGAAGATCCAAAACACAACTTCAATCTTCTTTGACGGTGCCTCCAAAGGAAATCCGGGGGCTGCGGGAGCTGGAGGAGTCATATACTTCGCAGACAATCTCAGAAAGGTCCATTTCTGTTGGGGGCTCGGCATTTCCACAAACAATCAGGCAGAGCTTCTTGCCCTCACAAAAGCCTGCCAAATAGTTCAGGATAAAGGCATCAAAGAATGCCAAGCATTCGGAGACTCCGAAATCCTCATTAGGAAGATCAATTCAGATGACCAGTTCAACAATGCAATCCTCAACAAGTCTCTGAATAGATTAAAGCTAATCCTGCAAGATTTCACCTCCTTCAAAATATACCATATCCTCAGAAGTTTGAATAGGGAGGCAGACGAAATGGCAAACAAAGGCTGCCTCTTAGCACCGGGAACTCTCAACTACAATGGCAACAGCGCTAATTCATATTGCATACCTTAGCTCAAGGGTAGATCAGAATAAGAAGCAGGAAGCATGGATCATAACACACTGAACATGTACGAGAGGAATATGACTGTTATTTTCGGCATATCAACTGTAACAGGGCACAGCAAGATGTGTACAGGTAAATCTGGGGAACTTTCTCCATCTCAAACTCTATCACACAGGGAAGTAGCAGCTAGATAAAGATGGAGGCCTGCAAATGCTTATTCAAGGAGATCGGAACAGAGGAGTCTCTCTCTGTAAATGCCAAGTCTTTCCTCCATCGATTCTGAAGGCGGCATATGCACCTCACCTCGACAATCATATGGATTTTGCCGACACCCACTATGTTGACGTTTCTGCATTCAGAAAGGGACCGGATGGAGGACTATGTAAAAGAATACTGTTGGACAGTTCTTTGCCGACGCCATTGGGTTCGGTTGGAGGGCTCCACAACTGATAGCAATGGCCTGATACCGAAAACAATCGTCTACAGTGGACAGCAACCCAAAATGTGCCAGAATTTTCAGTGGTTTTCAGCTAAAGCCACTGCAAACCTTGTCTTTATGTCGGAAAATGAGCAGAGCCCTGAGAGGTTTCCAGGCATTTCTCAGGCTTGCAGAATCTCCTAAGGCGGGAAAAATGAAAGGAAAGCTATGTAAAATTGGTTGAATAGGCCTTGGTCCAACCAGATTTCTTAATAAATTATATCCGTTACAGTTAAAAAAAAAAAAAGTGGATGCAGCCATGCATGCAAAATTGGGAGTAGAATTGGATGCTAAACTAGCCATCAAAACAAGATGCAAACAATGACACAGAAAGGGTTTTAAAGTAGAATTAAAAAAGGGTGCAACACTAGACATAAAGAAGGGAACAAAATAGGGCATACAAAAGGATACCAAATTCAGCGCAAACAAGGATTCAAAAATGGACACCAAAATGACGATGCAAAGAATGGTGTAAAATTAAGATGCAAAATTGGGTGCAAAAAGGATGTAAGAAAATACACAAAAAAATATGTAAAATGGGACTAAAAAAAGGTGAAACCAAGGATGCCAAAAATGATGCATAAATAGATGAAAATTCAAACTAAAATCTAGGTGTGAAATGAGATGCAAATGTGGACACAAAATGTGGCAGAAAAAATGGTGAAAATTTGGATTCCAAAAAGGATGCAAAATTTGGCACTAAATCAGATTCAACATATGGTTCAAAATTGGATGCAAAAAATGGTGTAAAAAAAGGCAGAAAAATTGGCGCAAAAATAGATGTAAAAATAAGTGCAAAATTAGAAGCAAAAAATGGCATAAAACTAGATGCAAAAACTAGCACAAAATGGATGCATAAAAGGCACTAAATCAGATGCAAAAGATGGTGTAAAATTTGATGAAAATTACGACGCAAAACTAGAAGAAAAAAATGGCACAAAACAAGAAGCAAAAAATGATGAAAAAAATGGCACAAAACTAGAAGCCAAACCTATTGTAAAACCAAATGCAAATCTTGGTGCAAAATATGATGCAAATTTTTGCTTAGAAAAGATGAAAAATTTGGTACAAAAAAAGATGCTTTAAAAATTGTACAATAGAGCCAGATTTAGCACCAGGTTGTTCATCCAACTTGAGAAAAAAATGCACTAAAATCTGGTGCTAAATCTAGCGCAAATTGCCTGTTTTGTTGTAGTGTCTCTTCAGAATATTCTTTTGTCTTATACATAATTGGACATATGTAATTAGGGATTTCTAAAAAGTTTTTTAGTTACAAAATTTATAGCAATTGCGTTTCTTCCACCTCCATTGACTCACATCCTCCATCACCCATCCTAGCCATGTTACAAATTTGAATCATTCTTTGTGTTTTGAATTGATTAGTATAGACATTTATGATTATATTGATGGAGGAATTTCAGTGTTCTTGCCAAACAATGGCATGCAAGCATCGAGTTGACGTGAAGTTGAACCAAAATAAATTAGGTTTGTGGGGGAATACATAGCTATGAGAAATATTACAGTGACTTTCACTGTGACTGCACCTTTAACATGGAGGTCATGAGTTCCATTTATGTTTTGAGGAGTGGGTTGCATGATCACATTTATTGTTTTTTATTTTATCATTCCACTAGAACGTGGGAGCAAAGAGTGAAGGTCCTATGTCCTTGCATATGAATATATATTTCTGCAAAGCAAAGAATGACGGTGCAAAGAAGAGAATGGAATACTACCATCCTTGTCATTCTTCTTATTTTGAGCTCGACAAGTGATACCATGCTATGCAGCAAAACAGGGAGTTGCAAGAACCAATCATAAAGAAGTTCTTGGTGGTCAACTCTTGGATGCCAAAATGGTTGTTGGACAAAATAATCTAGATTGCTTTGCCTGTATTCTCATAGAGGCCTTGCTATGCCATGACATTTTGGTAAACCCTATGGCAAGAATCTCGATGATATTCTTGAGAATAACAGAGGAAGATGCTACCAGATTCCATTTTTGTAATACCCTATTTCTCTTCTTCTTGCTCACTGTATAAATATGTATACATATTATTTGTATTGATGAAATTACTTGTGTTCTAATCTTATTTCTTTTTATATATCGCTAATATTTTTGTATTCAAACAAAGAGAAAACTATTGATGCATGGTAAACTATAATAAAATATTGTTATAAGGGGTTCCTAGGCTTCAAAATCGACCTAAAAATATTCCAACGACCTCTTGGACGACATAACTTAGGTAACCTTATTGGTATTATGAATCCTAGCAATGTAGTTTTCAATGTCCACACATAGTAAATAACCCAAAAAAAATAAATGAAATGGGAATGGAGGCAATGGCCATAATTATTCCAGTAAAAAATTTAGAGAATAAAATATTAGAGGTCTATTAAATTTTGGCAATTCACTTAAAATATTTTATTCTTTAGTTGATTATATATATATATATATATATAAATGGTGATTTAAAAGTGTTATATATATATATATATATATATATGGTGATATATATATCATTTGATATGAATGGTGATTTTAAAGTGTTTTAGAAAATTTAGGAGTAATAAAATTCTCGACATTTCATAACTATGATTTTAAAAAATTTATATCAAATTTTAAATAAAATTAACTACAAAAAGATTTAAATGATTTTAATATTATCATATTAAAAATTTTATTTAGTGTAATATGAAGTATTAATAATATCCACTTATATACAAAGTATTAATAATATACGAGCATATCAACTATAAATACTAGTATAGTTGTACTAATTATAATAAAGTGTACAAATTATATAATCATCTTTATTTCAATGAAATATGTTCAATACATAATTATTAAAAATTATGAGCTTATAACAGGTTTTGTTCATCCCATCTCTTTTCTAGTGAAACATTTCCTCTCTTAAAAAAATAGGTAAACTTACTTGATAATAGGATTTATTAATCTCCTTAAATTTTAGCGTGAATCGCGTGAATCGCCAACCCAGAAAAGAATGAACACCCAATATGTCTGTTTTATAATTTATTTGGCAATCAGTTAAATGGCCTCGCATTGGATATGATAGTGACGGTAATAACGTGAGGCATTTCTTTACAAACATGTAATGTGTAAATTATAAGCTGGTAAGAAAGCCCATTAATAAACATTTAGTGCAAAGTATTTTTTTGTTATGAATTTTATGTTATTAACTTTAAAATTAATTATTAAATGTTCCTACATAGATTGTTAGATTGTCATTCGTTTGCCAGTAACACACACCATTTGAAGGGTTATGAAATTATATTACATTGCCTTTGAAACATACGTAACATCAATGTGTGCACCCCATCATTCCAAGAACATGTGAGTTTAACATATTTTTTTTTAAATCAACAAAATTGTGAAATAATATATTTTATTTTGGTGATGTAGCGTGAAGTGGATCCTGATGATAAAAGTAGTCGCTGAATCCATTGTCGACCGACTTGAAATAACTTTGATAAATATTTTAACTTTAGAAAGATTTAAACATATTACAATATAAAATATAATACATCTCTAGTGGCGGTGCAGGGTAGGATTTGAATTAATATTCGCTGCATGCCTGCTGTGGTGCAATCAAGAAATTGCTTTGCAATTTCATGCCACTTGCAACGAAGCTACCTTGACGTTGCACTTGCGCTTTCCTCTATCGCCCATGCCCGGTGAGCTTCACCTGTCACACTCTACTCACGGTCCACAATACGGAAAACGCGTTGTCGTTGTCGGCCGTACAAAAGCGCGTTCCTTCCCTCCATTAGAAGGGCGAAAATAACAGATCATTTAAGGGAAAATAGTTCCTGCTCGATGCCATTAAAGGTCAATAGCATCCACCCACATTTTTAATTTGCTGTCACCGACAACCCAACGACAGTATGATCTTGTCATTGGAATCCTTCGGTGCTTTCGAAGGCAATGTCGTCGTCTCCACCATGCTGTAAGGAGCCGCGCTGTTCAATCTGAGCTCACAAAAAAAAACCACTGCTTCAATACAAATTTGCTTATTTAATCATCTCAATTTAAACTAAAAATAATCGATAAACGATCTATTCGATTCATTTCCTATTGAATCATCTAAATACACAGAGGGGAAATTGTAGATTAGCTAGTGTTTGATTACCTCTCCTTGCGCTTTTGGAGGAAGCGTTGCAGAGATAATTTCTTCACTATTACTACTTCCATGCCTACACGCGGAACAAGAAACCATGTTAAAACAATTTATACCAAAAAAAACCTTCATTTACCCTTTCACATTTTATCCAACCCTTATTAAAAATAACATATGTGCGATATGCGCCTTACCTACTGCCACTTTTTGAGGGTGATTTTCATTGACAGCGTTCAATGCAGATTTGGAAGGCTGCTGTCCCGATATCTCTTCAATTTTGCCGCTGGTAATCTTAGAGATTCTTTTGTTGCTCGAGCTATTGGAGCTGACAAGCTTCATAATGTCTTCAATCTGTTAAGCTCCATTAAGTTCTTTACCAACTGCTGCCTACAATTTTGAAGTCAACTGCAATCTTTCTTTAATTTCTGGAAACCAACTACAGTAATTTCCTTAAATTAAGGAAATCAACTGCAGTTAATTAATTTTCTTGTTGGGAGCCTCTGAAGTGGTCCATTACTCCATCTGGAGTTCTCTACCTTGATCTGTGGAACACCTGACACATAGCCATAAGAAGCTTGATGGAAGCTTGGCTATAAATTTATCTGTTTGGTCCCCAAGTTTGCATCTCAATCTCCTTCAGTTTTACACCATCAAGTTGAAAGAGCAGAGCTTGGAAGTGCCTTCAGATTTTCTGTATTCTTTTCTTTCTGCTTGTGTGAAGATTGTGTTACGTTATTTTTACCACTGCTGCTTTCAGCTGTCTTGATCAGTCGCTTGGTTTTAAGAGCGAAGAGTGAAGCCCTCAGTTTGTTTCTTTGCCGCGATGGAAGAAACTTATTAGACGCATCACTAATCTTCAGTGTTTGGTTATATGCGTGAAGTGTAAGAATTTTAAATTGTTGACGAGGAGCTCATAGCAGGAGTTTAAATCACAGAGGTGCAAAATCCGGTGAATAAATCATTACTTTTGGTGCTACGCAAGTGAATACCATGCCTTTAAAGCAATTGGAACAGTTGCTTTGACAACATATTTTGTATACGTTTTGAAAGAGAGAAACTTTGCGCAAGGGTTAATTGAACCGCTGAAGGCATTTCGTTCTTGCAAAAGCTCTTGGCTCCAGCGTTTTGAGATTTCTTAGATCTTCTTCAAATTGCTTGTTTGATTGAGAATGAACAACAGTGCAAATTCATCTCGCTGGTGGAGGTTCACATAATCCAGAATTATTATCATCAATCGCTGGAGGTAATTCTTTTTTACCGGACATAAAAGTTCATTCCAGTTTTTATAATTAATAAGTTTTTATGTTTTGAGATTTCTTAGATCTTCTTCAAATTGCTGGTTTGATTGAGAACGAACAACAGTGCAAATTCATCTGGCTGGTGGAGGTTCACAAAATCCAGAATTATTATCATCAATAGCTGGAGGTAATTCGTTTTTACTGGACATAAAAGTTCATTCCAGTTTTTATAATTAATAAGTTTTTATGATTTCCTTAAGTTCTGTTTCCGCATATAGAATCGCTGTTGAAATTTTAATTTATCATTTGGTATCGGAGCGGCTATTTATCTCTGCCTTGGTGCGTAGCCCTCGATAATAAGTTTGGGATAGGTTATGGTTATAACCATATACTTATATATATCCATCACGTAATTTGAACCTTTACCACATATGTTGCCATGGGATAAGGTTTATGGGCCCCTTTCTTTTTGGTTTATGTGCGGTGTGGGTTGGCACCATATATGGTGTATACATATATATACCCTTTAACCATATTCGTTGAACCAATTTTTAGGTTTATATATATACCCTTTAACCATATTCGTTGAACCAATTTTTAGGTTTATGGGCCCCTTTCTTTTTGGTTTATGTGCGGTGTGGGTTGGCACCTTATAGGGTGTATACATATATATACCCTTCAACCATATTCGTTGAACCAATTTTTATGGGATATATATATATATAATAACTTTTTTAATTAGTGCATATTTTAATTATATGGTTTTCATTAAAAAGGAATTTAAGGTTTATTTATTTTAGAAAGAAATTCCTGTTGTCATTTGAAGTAATACTAATATTTATCGCAGTTTTTACTCATATAGTTTTCTTGTATGAAGTTTATTTAAAATGTCATTTTGACATATTCATTTTACTGAACATTTTTTACTCTGGTTAAAGAAATGTTTATAATTTTGTAAGATTTTTTTTTTTTTTAAGAGTTTGATTAGTGCGGTAATTGTTTCCGCCTTCCATATATATATATTTTTGTTTATGCAATTTATAATGGATAATGTCTAGTGATCCATATAATTTTAATTAATTAAAGAATAGCCACAACATCTTTAATTAAATAAAATTATATATTATGATTGGTTAGATCACATAAAGATTATTTAGACATTAAATTGTAATTAATTAGACTAAATATAATAAATTTTATCCCACAGAAATTTTTATTATATTTATGTAATTAATTAGGATAAAATTTCATAATTGAATCTGTTTGAATTGAAAATTTAGCCCACAGGCAATTTTTATGTCATTAGATTCAATTTTGAGCATGATTTACATTGGTAAAACATGAAATTTTATCTAAGCCTCAATTTTAACATAAGCATGTAATTTTTAATTTTGATGCAGTTGTACAACCTGCAAATTTCTCTAAAATTCGTTGTGACATTCCTGAACTTAAGGGAGATAACTATAAGATTTGGAAGGAGAGGATTCTCCTTCATTTGGGGTGGATGGACATAGATTATGCTATTAGGAAAGATGAACCACCGGCACTCACTAATACCAGCACTACAACGGACATCACGCTTTATGAACGATGGGAGCGATCCAATCGTCTAAGCATGATGTTCATTAAGACTAAAATTTCAGCTGGTATTCGTGGTTCCGTTGATCAGCATGAAAAGGTCCGAGACTTGTTGAAGGCCATTGATGATCAATTCGTCACTTCAGACAAGGCACTAGCAAGCACCATAATCATGAAGTTCTCATCCCTAAGGCTCACCAGTGTGAAAGGTGTGCGCGAGCACATCATGCAGATGAGGGACATTGTGGCTTAATTGAAGAAACTCGAGGTTGATATATCGGAGTCCTTCCAAGTGCACTACATCCTGAACACACTTCCGCACCAATATGGACCTTTCAAAATCTCATATAACACACATAAGGATAAATTGTCAATTAATGAACTCATGACCATGTGTGTTCAAAAGGAAGAAAGACTGGTGATGGAACTGGGAGAGAGTGCAATGCTGGCAACGCGTGGAAAGGGAAAATTCCAAGCCAATTGGAAAGGGAAAGGTAAAATACCTCCCCAAGCCGATATCAAAAAGGATTCCAAGTGTTTCTTCTGTAAAAAGAAGGGACACATGAAGAATGAATGCGCCAAATTTAAAAAATGGCTTGCAGACAAAGGTAATTTAATCTCGTTTGTTTGTTATGAATCTAATATGGTTAACGTTAATATTAACACATGGTGGATTGATTCTGGATCAACAATTCACATTTCGAATTCCTTGCAGGGTTTGCAAAACCTAAGGAAGCCAGTGGGAAGTGAGCAAAGTATCTTATCGGGAAACAAGATGGACTCGCATGTGGAAGCTATAGGAACATTATTTAACTTTAAGTAGTGGCTTTGTTTTAGAATTAGAAAAGACCTTCTATGTTCCAAGTTTTTCTAGAAACTTGATTTCAGTTTCAAGGCTTGTACCTTTTGGATATTCCTTAAACTTTTCATAAAAATCTTTCAGTCTATTCTTAAATCTGATTATGTTGGGAATAGTATTTTGTCTAATGGTCTTTACTGCATTAATTTACAAAACAATGTCACTTATGATTCAATGCATGTTTACACTGGCACTAAAAGATGTGTTATTAATGAAGATTCCTCTAAATTATGGCACCGGAGACTAGGTCATATCTCCATAGAAAGAATTAAAAGATTGGTAAATGAAGGGGTACTTAATACTCTAGATTTTACTGATTTTGAGACTTGTGTGGACTGCATAAAGGGAAAGCAGACCAACAAGTCAAAGAAAGGTGCCAATAGGAGTTCGAACATATTAGAGATCATACATACTGATATATGTAGTCCAGACATGGACTCACATGGTCAGAGATACTTCATCTCCTCTATAGATGATTACTCACGATATATGTATCTCTACATGCTTCATACAAAGAGCGAAGCATTAAATGCCTTTAAGATCTTTAAGGCTGAAGTAGAGAAACAATGCGGCAAGCAAATTAAGATCGTGAGATCAGATAGAGATGGAGAATATTATGGTAGATACATAGAAGATGGACAAGCACCTGGGCCATTTGCTAAATTTCTTCAAGAGCATGGGATTGTTGCCCAATACACCATGCCTGGTTCACCCGACCAGAATGGTGTAGCAGAAAGAAGAAATCGAACATTATTGGACATGGTGCGGAGTATGCTTAGCAGCTCCAATCTTCCTAAATCCTTGTGAACTGAAGCTCTTAAGACGACAGTGTATATATTAAACCGAGTTCCAACCAAGGCGGTTCCTAAAACGCCATTTGAATTATGGAAATGTTGGAAACCGAGTTTGCGACATATGCGCGTTTGGGGATGCCCGTCTGAAGTGAGAATTTATAATCCACAAGAGAAGAAGCTGGACCCAAGGACCATTAGTGGGTATTTCATTGGATATGCTGAAAGGTCTAAAGGTTGCAGATTTTATTATCCATCTCACAGCACTAGGATTGTGGAATGAAGAAATGCAAAGTTTCTTGAAAATGACTTGATTAGTGGGAGCGATCAAACCAGAAACATAGTTTCTGAGAAGGATCATTCAGAATCTCAACCTTCCACTTCAAGTGATAGATTGGTTATTGTTCATAGCACCCCTCAAGTACAAACTGGTGTTGAACAACTAATTGTTGAAGTTCCACAAGCCGCTGACGACATTCCAGTAGATCAAGGAGTTCAAGAGTTGCCAAGAACTTTTGAACAACAAGTTGAACCACATACTTCTTAGGAAGATGATGGTACAACATTAAGAAGATCTACTAGACCAAAGAGATCAGCAATTCCTAATGATTATGTTGTGTATCTACAAGAATCTGACTACAACATTGGAGCCGAAAATGATCCCGAGTCATTTTCACAAGCCATGAGTTGCAAAGAATCAGAACTATGGTACAATGCCATGAAGGAAGAGATGAATTCCATAAAGAGTAACGAAGTCTGGGATCTTGTTGAGTTGCGTAATGGTGCAAAAGCCATTGGATGTAAATGGGTCTTTAAGACAAAGAAAGACTCATTGGGCAACATTGAGAGATACAAGGCAAGACTTGTTGCTAAGGGATTCACTCAGAAAGAAGGAATCGACTACACGGAGACTTTTTCTCCTGTATCTAAGAAAGATTCCTTGCACGTTATTATGGCATTAATAGCCCATTTTTACTTGGAGTTGCAACAAATTGATGTGAAAACGGCTTTTCTTAATGGAGATCTAGAGGAGGAGGTTTACATGAAACAACCTGAAGGATTCCCCTCTAGTGATGGTGAGCAATTGGTTTGCAAGGCTCTCAAGAAGTCATTATATGGTTTAAAACAAGCATCCCGCCAATGGTATGTGAAATTCCATAATGTAATTTCTTCTTTTGGTTTTGTAGAAAACATTATGGATCAATGTATATACCTGAAAGTTAGTGGGAGTAAAATTTGTTTTCTTGTTTTATGTGTGGATGACATTTTGCTAGCAACCAATGATAAGGGTTTGCTACATGAGGTGAAACAATTCCTCTCTAAAAATTTTGATATGAAGGATATAGGTGAGGCATCTTATGTCATTGGCATTAAGATCCATAGAGAGATTTCGAGGCATCTTGGGTCTGTCACAGAAAACCTATATTAATAAAATTTTAGAGAGATTTCGGATGAAGGCTTGTTCACCAAGTGTAGCTCCCATTGTGAAGGGTGATAGGTTCAATTTTAACCAATGCCCGAAGAACGACTATGAAAGGGAACAAATGAAGAACATTCCATATGCTTCCGCTGTTGGAAGCCTAATGTATGCTCAAGTCTGCACAAGACCTGACATTGCATTTGTTGTGGGAATGTTGGGACGATATGAGAGTGATCCAGGTTTAGACCACTGGAGAGCTACAAAGAAAGTAATGAGGTACCTTCAAGGAACCAAAGACTGCATGCTTATGTATAGACGGACGGACAACTTGGAAGTAATTGGCTACTCAGATTCTGACTTTGTTGGATGTGTTGATTCACGTAAATCAACATTAGGTTACATTTTTATGATGGCCGGTGGAGCTGTATCATGGAGGAGTGCCAAACAGACCTTGATTGCCACTTCCACTATGGAAGCCGAGTTCGTCTCCTGTTTTGAGGCTACTTTACATGGTGTATGGCTTAAGAGTTTCATTTCTAGGCTTAGAATTATGGATTCTATATCTAAGCCATTGAGAATATATTGTGATAATTCAGCTGCTGTTTTTATGGCTAAAAACAACAAAAGTGGGAGTCAAAAATAAACACATCGACATTAAGTATTTAGCTATAAGGGAACGTGTTAAAGAAAAGAAAGTGGTCATTGAGCACGTCAGCACTGAGTTAATGATCGTTGATCTTTTGACTAAGGGCATGCCACCATTTAAATTCAAGGATCATGTAATGAATATGGGACTTGGTTCCATTATGTAGTTTCTCATTGTATGGACAATGTTATTTTAATGAAATTCTTAATTATTGTGATGTTTTTTCTCATATTTATGTGCACCTTAAGTTGATTTGAGAAAATTCATTTAATAAGCACCAAGAATAAACATAAGGTTTATTCATTAAGAAATTGTTGCCACATAAATTATAATAAGAATAAATACATAGTAATACATGGAAGACAATACTCGTCTTTAGAGGACTTATCGCCATGATTCATGTATCTATTACTTAATACAGATTATCAATGGGTTTTAAGTTGAGCCATTAAATTTGGAAGTATGGACCAAGTGGGAGAATGTTAAGCTCCGTTAAGTTCTTTACCAACTGCTGCCTACAATTGTGGAAGCCAACTGCAGTCTTTCCTTAATTTCTGGAAACCAACTGCAGTAATTTCCTTAAATTAAGGAAATCAACTGCAGTTAATTAATTTTCTTGTTGGGAGCTTCTGAAGTGGTCCATTACTCCATCTGGAGTTCTCTACCTTGATCTGTGGAACACCTGACACATAGCCATCAGAAGCTTGATGGAAGCTTGGCTATAAATTTATCTGTTTGGTCCCCAAGCTTGCATCTCAATCTCCTTCAGTTTTACACCATCAAGTTGAGAGAGCAGAGCTTGGAAGTGCCTTCAGATTTTCTGTATTCTTTTCTTTCTGCTTGTGTGAAGATTGTGTTACGTTATTTTTACCGTTGCTGCTTTCAGCTGTCTTGATCAGTCGCTTGGTTTTAAGAGCGAAGAGTGAAGCCCTCAGTTTGTTTCTTTGCCACGATGGAAGAAACTTATTAGACGCGTCACTAATCTTTGGTGTTTGGTTATATGCATGAAGTGCAAGAATTTTAAATTGTTGACGAGGAGCTCGTAGCAGGAGTTTAAATCACAGAGGTGCAAAATCCGGTGAATAAATCATTACTTTTGGTGCTACGCAAGTGAATACCATGCCTTTAAAGCAATTGGAACAGTTGCTTTGACAACATATTTTGTATACGTTTTGAAAGAGAGAAACTCTGCGCAAGGGTTAATTGAACCGCTGAAGGCATTTCGTTCTTGCAAAAGCTCTTGGCTCCAGCGTTCTGAGATTTCTTAGATCTTCTTCAAATTGCTGGTTTGATTGAGAACGAACAACGGTGCAAATTCATCTGGCTGGTGGAGGTTCACATAATCCAGAATTATTATCATCAATGGCTGGAGGTAATTCGTTTTTACTGGACATAAAAGTTCATTCCAGTTTTTATAATTAATAAGTTTTTATGTTTTGAGATTTCTTAGATCTTCTTCAAATTGCTGGTTTGATTGAGAACGAACAACAGTGCAAATTCATCTGGCTGGTGGAGGTTCACATAATCCAGAATTATTATCATCAATGGCTGGAGGTAATTCGTTTTTACTGGGCATAAAAGTTCATTCCAGTTTTTATAATTAATAAGTTTTTATGATTTCCTTAAGTTCTGTTTCCACATATAGAATCGCTGTTGAAATTTTAATTTATCACAACCTGCCAAGAAAATGGCAAAGTACTCAGTCGGAAATAAAGTAAAAGGCAGAAAGATGACAGAATCATGTCGTTTTATTAAAATTTACACAAATTTTCTTGATGTATTATATGAGTTGCTGGGATCAAAATAAGACCTTGTCAAACATTCACCACTCCGTTATAAAAAATAGTGAATTGAGATGTGGATAGTTTCTCTGGCACTTCTGCTACAACACAGTTCAGATTAGTGAAGCCGATTTCCGAAGGCAAGCTTATATTTGATTCTGTAACTCTTGGGTTTGAACCGAAACCGGTGCTTAATGGAAACAATTCCATAATTTCAACCTTCTTGCCCTCTGACTGTTCGTTGGATGAAAGCAACTTTAGCATCATCTGCGGTTTTATCCGCGACAGATGTTGCATGACTGTTTCATTCCATGAAAAATAGATACAATATATCAGCAAAAACATTCCTTCAAAATACAAATGGAAGATAAATTTATTGAGAGAAGGCATATTGCACTGATCAATCCGAAAACATAGCAGCAAGAAAGATTGAGGGTGTTTGCAAAAGAAAGCATACATCTCGTCCTGGCTTGGTGTTTTCCAGGACCGAATTCCATACTATATTTACCGTCCTTCATTACTCTTCCGTTTGCTTCAGGGGCGTTCTGAACGTGTAGATCCTCGAAAGCCACAGATGCACCTGGCGACATAGCTTGCTAACTCAAATATTGTTCCGATAAATCACCAAAGTTCCACTGCAATCTACCCTTTTCCTGAAACTATACTCCTTCAGGAGATCTATCAAAGTGCCGAATAAATATAGACAATAAGAATTCAGCGGCACGATAAAGCTGATAAACAGCATGTGGAAGTATTATTGCTTTAATGAATGGAAATGGATCGCAACTTCAGCCCGGTGTCCCTTTAGCCTAACCACGTGAATCACGTGCTCTGTTTTCCGTCAGACCAAAAGAGAGAGACTTTGTAACGTGTCATTATCGCGTTATGCATATTCCCCAAAGTTTCCACGGGTTTGATGTCATGAATCCTTTTGGCTCATTTCCAGCACGGGGAAAACATGGAATGAATTGTGGGTTGCTTATTGGTACGTTAGATCTGATTTGATATCTCTTAGAGCGTTAGAAGTTGGAGTCCGAAGGAAGGATTTTACTAAATTGCAATTTGAAATCCAAAATGTTTAATTAAAAAAAAAGATGATATTTAAATATTATGAAAAATGGTCTGAAAATATTTTTTAAATGTGACGTGTCGTAAATAATATGCATTTTATAATAATGTTTTAAATGTTGTATGGCATATATTTTTGGATTCATAGGTAGATTTTTATTGTATTTAATGTACTATTAAGAAGTTTATATTGTTTATGTATATTCAATTTAGATGAAGTTGAGTTATTTTATATTTTTAATTTTTTTTATAAATCAAAATTTTGGTTAGATTATAATTTATTATTACTATTTAAAAGTTATAATTTTTTTTATTATTTAAATTATATTTCTAATTATATAAATAAATTTAATATTTTACCAAATATTTTAAACACTTGAATTACAAAATATATATATATATATATATATTTATTGTAACGCCAAATTTAACCAATTTCAACACATCTAAAAAACAACCAACCTTAACACATAACTTTAAACTTTGACATTAGAATCATTATCATCGGACACTACATACATGTCACCATGTGGATTAAAAAAAACAAGGGCTTGAGTGTCTAATCACTAGGTCTTGCTCTCATAAGAAGTGTGGGAAGAAACGCAAACAAAAACTGGTCTTCTGCCTCCCGTCACTTCATTTTCTCTCCATGTATGTTGGTTTTAATATCCATATCACACTTATATATATATATAATATGGATTATTAGATTGATAAATTGAAATATAAATGAAGAGAAAGAATGAATTTTATTTTATTAAAATATATAATATTAAATTTAAGTTAAAACTAAATATATATATATATATATATATATATATAATATTTTCAATAAAACAATTTTCACTCAAAGTGCAAAAAAAAATTATAATAAACTCGAAGCAACTTAAACATAATGTAAACAAAATCACATCTTTTTCTATTTTTATGATACAAATCCTAAATCTATTTTAAATGAATAAAACAAAAATATTATGTTCTACTTAATAGATTTAATGAAAGAAAAGAAAGGCACTGATATACTAATACTAATTCAATATTGTTTTGAATAAGTTACAAATTAAACAATTCTTGGAATGATAAGAAGAGTGATGGCATCCTAAATCACTTTTTCATAAGTTTCATATCCACATGAATGCAAGTTATAACCCTTAATCACTTGTGATGGAGACTTTCTTGTGTTCTTAAGGCTTCTTGCAAGGTTTTCCATGAATAACATGTCTGAATTTTACCATTTTTCTCGAATAAGTTAGTTTGAGCTAGAATAATAGTAGTTCAATAGTAAATTTAGACAAATTTGTTCCGCAGATGCCTACAATGATATATGAAATTCACCATTTGTTTTCAAGGTGGAGTAGCTCCAAAAATAAAAAGGCTATTTTTTATTAAGATAGAGCAACTTGATCGAATAACCTATCTCTTTAACTTGAAACTTATATTTTTTTTTAAGTTTTTTAATAACAATTAATGTTAAATAAAAAAATTATTCAGATTTCAACATCATATTAAATTTTTAAATAAATACTTAAAAAATAAAAATAAATTATATTTATTTTTTAGAATAGCTATAAACTCCTAATATATTTAAACAAATCATCATATCCATCTACAAACTATAAGAACTATATATTATTTAAAGTATTCAAAGCCATATTGAATATTTGAATAAATGTTTAAATGAGTGAAGAAAGAAATGTGGTGTCTTTTTTGAGTTTTTTTTCCTGCTTCTTTTCTTTAAATACATCCTTTTATTTATTTATTTATTTTTCCCATGGAAAAAAGTCGTAATTTCTATTGATATAAAGAAATTACATTTTGTAGATGCAAGTGCATATGCATATGGAGGCAGAGATGCCTGGCAAGTTCATAAACTTTTGACCAAAAAAGAGAAAATAAGTTGTTATGTCTCCACGCAGGGAGTCTGCTGTCTACTGTACTGTGTCTATGCTTGCTTGCTAACATAGAGTGAGCAAGATCAAAATTATATCCGTCTCTTCGCAGAGAGAGAAAAACTTTAAGTATCAAAATCTAGTTTGAACCCAAAGTCCTATTTGTGTACCAAGTAAGTAAATATGTACATTATATACAAGAATATTCAGAATAGATATAGGGCTTATCGCCCATTGACTCTGGGATCCACAAAAGGTCTGTGGTAATACTGGTAGTAGGTCCCATCATTCTCTTCCTGTATCAACCAGTCGTTTCCTTGTCTAAGCGCTGCCTCTTTGGATAGGTGATCTGCCCCTGTATTTTTCTCCCTGTAAATGTGTCGACAGACAAAGGAGTCAAAAGATGTTATCAATATTTTTGCTTCTTCTAAAATATGCCTCAATGAAAATGCATTGCAGTGTGATGCATCATTCAACCAATTGCAAACGATTTTAGAATCACCAAACAACTGTAGATGTCTGCAATGTTTTTCCAATGCAAAATGTATAATATGTTTAGCTGTGCATAGTTCAGCAAAATTATTAGTTCCCCTGCCTAAATTAATTTGGATCTTGTAGCAATGTTTTTCATTAAGGTGTAGAATGGCTCCGCCCCCACACCCTGCCTCCTGCGCAGAGCCGTCAAAGTATGCCCAAGGCTTAGACTTGTCAATGATTTCAGGTATGATGGTGCGGGGAGGGGAAGTGGAATCCTCCTCAGGAAGAAGATCGAAATCAGCAATGGTATGGAGCAAGATGGCAAGCCAATGGGGGGATTTGTGATTGAAAATAGACTGGTTTCTGGCAATCCATATTGACCAACAAACAAGAAGAGGCATGTTCCAGGATTTTCCATTTTGATTTTAACTCCATGTACTCCAAGCATCCATAATACTATGCCCTTGCCAGTTATTTAAGGTAGGATAATGAGAAATGATGGATTTCCAATATTCCTTAGCAGTAGGACAATTTAGAAAAAGATGTTCAGTACTTTCTTCATCATTGTGGCACAGGTGACACCAGAAGGGGCCATGAAAAGATCTTTTCATCAGATTTGTCCCTGTAGGGATCTTGTCAAAAAGGATGTTCCACATCAGTAAGCGGGTGCGGGGGGCCGCCTTAAGCTTCCAGAGCAATTTCCAAGTCGGAAGTATGTTCTGAGGCTTGTGAGGTTCCATTAGTCTAATATATCCCTGTTTCGGAGAGTATACACCATGTCTGGCAAAAGCCCAAATGATCTCGTCCGGTCCTTCAGTGAGACGGATGTGTGCCTAAGTAAGAGCATCCGTGAATTCCTGCCAATCCTGCTGCCACTGTACAGGGATGTCCAATTCTCGAGCCGATTTCCATGCCTGCTGAAGAAAGGAGGAGTTGTTATTGTCACCTATGTGATTGATGTGGGTGATACCCCTGCTGTGTAAATGCCTTATTAAGTCTGCTGGTAGTCTATGTGCATTACCACATCCTACCCATGGGTCCAAACCGATACGAACAGCATTGCCCTCCTTGATACGCCACGTAATGCCTTCACGCAGGAGAGGTAGTGTACTGATGACTGCTTTCCATATATTGGATATGTTATTACTCATTCCATGTTGCTGTCTAAACCAGTCCATCAGGTTCATGGGCCAGATATACTTCACTTGAGCAACCCGGGACCAGAGGCTGTTAGTGGTAATAAGCTGCCAGCCAAGCTTTGCCACCAGTGCTTTGGAAAATAGATCAAGTCTTTTGATGCCCCATCCTCCCCATCTCTTGGGTTTCGCGATAGTGTCCCATTTGACCCAGGCGAAAGGTTTGCCCGGTTGATTGCCCTTCCATAAGAATCTGCAGCATATACTTTGTAGTCTGTTCAAAATACCTTTCGGTATCCAAGCCAGGGTCATCCAGTAGACTGGAGTGGCTTCAATCACAGCTTTAATGAGGATCAACCTACCTGCACGAGATAGATATTTGTGGTACCATACCTGTAGGCGCTTTTCCACTTTCGCAATGAGCCATGTCCAGTCCGCTATCCTGTAACCGAGAGGCTTTAATCTAAATCCCAGGTATTTTAGACCGTCTGCCAGATTCAGAGAGGTGAAGGGGAAGCGTTGTGATGTATATATAATCTCATGCTGTGTGCAACCAAATGTAGTAATCGTGGATTTACTATCATTTATTAACATCCCAGTAGCCTGTTGAAAAAGATTGAAGATGTTCTGGAGGACCGTGGTGTCCCCAATACTACCATTTAAAAAAATGAGAATGTCATCAACAAACAATAGATGAGTGAGGAAAAAATTCTCAGATATCTTGATGCCTGTCAGTTGATTTCTGTCGCGAGCAGAGATAATAGTCCTACTTAATCCTTCCATGATAAGTAAGAAAAGTAAGGGTGAGAGCGGACATCCCTGCCTGAGTCCTCTCTCCGAGCTGAAGAAAGATGTAGCTTCCCCATTTAGTAACACACTGTATGATACATCAATTATACAGCTCATGATCCATTTAATATATGCATAAGGAAAACCTAGGTGGGTCAGCAACAGTCTGATGTAGAGCCAGTTAGCTCTATCAAAGGCCTTTGAGAGGTCCACCTTCAGAATCATGCCTTTCTGCTTCTTCATCTGCATAGTGTGGAGGAGTTCCTGCGCAGTGGCTATGGCTTCATGGATCTGTCTGTGATGAAGGAAAGCAAACTGTTCAGAAGATATGTGTCAAGAGAGGATAGGCTTCAGGCGATTAGCGATGATCTTTGCAATAATCTTGTACAGACAGTTACAGAGAGAAATGGGACGGAAATCGTTGAAAGAGGAGGGATTGTCAGTTTTCGAAATAAGGGCAATGAAGGTGGATTTGATGGTCGGGGATATTCTGCCACTCCTTCTGCAATCCTCCACAATCTTGAGTAAGTCATCCCCCAGGATTTCAAAAAAAGCTATGTAGAATTCAATGGTCCACCCATCTGGACCAGGGCTCTTGTCTTTCTTGAACCATTTTATAGTTGCCTCAAGCTCTTCCTTTGACACTTCCATCAACAGGTCCTCTGTGTCTTCCTGATGTACAAATCTGGGGAAGTGTTCTGCAACCCGCATGATTTCCATGATGTTCACAGCTCTAGGCACCTTATAGATGTTTTTGAAATGCTCAATGGCTAATCTAGCCAGATCCCTCTGAGATGATACTAAGTGTCCCTGATCATCGCACAATTCCCAAATAGTGTTAATGGCTTTTCTTCCGTTGGAAAATTTATGAAAGAACTTGGTGTTGTCATCTCCTTCGGTGAGCCATATTGCTCTGCTCCTGAGCCTCCAGCTTTCTTCCCTTTCCTTCAGAATCTGGGAGCGCTTCTTGATGTGGGAGGTGTAGAGTTCTTTACTCTCAGGTGTAGGGAAGGTGCCATTAGAGGTGTCCTCATGTGCTGCAATGGCCATCTCTGCCTCCCTCAGAGTGTTGTCATCATTCATTCGCTTCTGGTGAGCCCAAATTTTTGAGATCCTCTTTAGTTCAGTCAATTTCCTGATAAAACCTTCAGTATGATCCTCACTATCTAGTATAGGATTGGTATGCCAGTAGTTAGAGACCATCTGTATATAAGAAGGATCCTTAAGCCAAGAGGCATTGAATTTGAAGGGGCTCCTGATCTTCTGGTTCGCATCGGCCAATTCCAAAAAAATTGGTCGATGATCTGAGATGCCTCCAGTACCAACCCATTGACGAATGCGGGGAAGACTGCTTAGGAAAGCTTCCTTGATGAGAAATCTGTCAAGTCTTCTGGCAAGACTATGGTCACCACTGTGATTATTTGTCCAAGTAAATTGAATCCTGGCAGATGGAATGTCCACCCACTGATGTTCCTCAAGTAGGGTGGAGATAGTATCAGATAAGCTGTCTACTTGGGCCGAGTGTCCCCAAGATTCACTGAATCCCAAAGAAAAGTTTAAGTCCCCTCCTAGAATGATGTTGTCTACTTGAAGAAGGTCTGAGTCCAGGAAAGTTCTCCAAAAGTTTGCCCTGTCTACACAAGGACCATAGACATTCATAATACAGATTTCCATTTCCAGTGGGTGGGAAAAAATATCCATGCCGATGAAGCCTCTACCTCCCCAAATGTTCCTGATCTCCAAAGCTTTGTTGCATATACCAATAGCAGAACCCCCAGATCTCCCAGACGCGTCCAGAGCGTGGAAGGTCCAATTAGGCAGCCAGGATTTTAGAGTGTAAATAAGAGGTTCAGCCGAACAGAGAGTTTCTTGTAAAAATATAATGTCCATCTGAGACGAAGTGAGCAGTCTTCTGAGCGCTAGTTTTTTGGGCTGACTAGCAAACCCTCTGCAATTGAATGATAGGATCTTCATGTAGGGTGAGACTGCGGGCCTTTCCTAGCTCTAAGGGCCCTGAAAATGGTTTGTTGTCACCCGAGGGCAACTTCTTCTCCCGCTGTGTGTCTGGCTTTAGTGAGACGAGAGGGTCGGCCCCTTGAGGGCTTATGGGAGGCAGGGGTAGCCTCAGGGTCCAGACCAATCGCATCAAGGCCTCTCTCCTTCGATCTGGAACGGAGTGAGTACCAGGGGGATACGGAGGGGGAGGGGATGGAAGGAGAGGGAAGGGAGGAAGATGACAGGGATGGGATGCAGGGGGAGGTGGAGGGTGAGGGGAGGGGAAGGGGGCAGATAAGGGAGGAGGGGGGAGCAAGACCCTGGGTTCTAATTAAACCCGAAGAGATCATGGGCGAAGAAAGAGGGGGAGATGTGCAATTGAATGAATGAGATGCAAAAACATCAGATATGCCAGTCACAGGAGAAGTGTGAGAGGAGGATGAAAATAACATACCTGGCATCGAGTTGACCTCCTGTGCAGGACCGGTACACGCTGGAGGCGATGAAGGGTTAGGAGCAGAGGGACCCTTGACCACGCCCGCTTTATCAGGTGTTCCCCGGGAGTCCTCTACAGCCTTGTCACGCTCCTCTGGTTCAATATCTTTGCCTTGCTGAGAAGGGTTTCCCATGGGATGCTCGGTCTCCAAGCCCTGTGTTGATTCCCTGTTCTTATGTAGGAGGGGGCAATCCTTGTATAAATGCCCCACTTTGTGGCATCTGCGACAGCGATACGGTATGCCTTCATAGTCGATGATCTGTTTGCGGGATGTGTCCCTCCATTGGATAGTGATGTACTCCTGTAAGCCACCCTGGGTGTCCAGATTGATGAGGATCCGAGCATATGCCATCATGCCTGTGAGCTGATAAGACTTGTCATAATCCATATAGGAGCCTATCGCATTGCCAATCCGCCGGAAGATGTCTTCAGACCAGTATTGTAGGGGAAGGCCGGGGAGCCGAATCCAAACTGGTCCGATGCCTATCTGCTCAGTCTCGGGATCGAAAAGGGGCGTCCATCGCTTGAGGAGAACCGGGGCATGCTCAAAATGCCAGTAAGAGGACAACACCCAATTGGTATGGTCGGCACGAGCGAATCTCAAAGCGAACCATCCCCTCACAAAAGTTTGCACGAAGGGAATGTCAACCAGATGGTGACCCCAAACCTCAGTTGCCCAGGTCTTCAAGTGGGTGGCCGTGTAATTCCGTCCTCTGATGCGCCCAACCAAGACTTTGTCAGCGAAGTCCATAGTCTCTCCCCACTGTATGTCCTCTTCTAATCTGAGGAAGATATCGTCTGCCTTGGACTTGTAACACTTGTACTTCTTCTTAGATCCCTGTGGAGGTGGCTGGGAATGAACCCGACTCGGAGGAGGGTCAGAAATAGTTGGGGGAGGGTAAGGGTTAGTCGAGGGAGGGTTAGGGTTTCCCCCGGAGACAGGGAAAGAACTGGCAAGCGGTGGAACGACGGTGAAGCTGCCCGACGGAGGAGCAATGGAGACTAGTGTGGTAAAACCGGCAGAAACAATGGGTACCAATGGGGGGAAAAACGGTCGGGACAGTGCTCCAGTCACAGGGAGGTCCAAACCAGGGTTAGGGTTCAAACAGCCGGAGACGAAACCAAGGGTTGCCGGAGAGTGTGGGGGGGTGGAAAGCGATGGCCAGGTGGGTGGGTCATCCGGGAGGACCACAGGTTGAGTCCGTGACGGTTCCGCGAAAGAATATGAAGAATAACTCCCAGTGAGGCCAGAGCTGTACAAACCTTCCGATGTGGAGAAAGAGGAGCGCCAGATGGATACCCCCTCCAGCAGGTCTTCAGAGTAATCAACGGCTTCAAGTTCTTCCATAACGACAGCTGCTTCTTGGAACGGCGGACACCTCGGATAGCTGGAATAACGGAGAGTAAAACAATGCACAGCAAAACGGACAGTCTGCAGCAGGGGAAACACAAACCGTCGACGGGTAGATGACCGGGAGATAAAGGAACAGTAATAACCCTCCCGAGGTCCCGGCAGGTCAACCAGTGCGTAGAAAGGAGAAAGGTAAAGGACGGAGCACTGCAGCAAGCGGTGAGCGGCAAAGGTTACAGGTTACCGGTGGCCTTCCATGGTTACTGTAACCTACAGTGAACAAAAGCCCTAACCCAAACCCTCGCGAGCCATCCTCGACTTCATCCTTTTATTTTTTAGAATAGCTATAAACTCCTAATATATTTAAACAAATCATCATATCCATCTACAAACTATAAGAAATATATATTATTTAAAGTATTCAAAGCCATATTGAATATTTGAATAAATGTTTAAATTAGTGAAGAAAGAAATGTGGTGTCTTTTTTAGAGTTTTTTTCCTGCTTCTTTTCTTTAAATACATCTTTTTATTTTCTAGAATAGCTATAAACTCCTAATATATTTAAACAAATCATCATACCCATCTACAAACTATAAGAACTATATATTATTTAAAGTATTCAAAGCCATATTGAATATTTGAATAAATGTTTAAATGAGTGAAGAAAGAATTGTGGTGTCTTTCTTAGAGTTTTTTTCTTGTTTCTTTTCTTCAAATACATCCTTTCTTATTTGTATATTTTTTTGGATATTATTCTTATGTTTTTATGTTATTAGATGTATTTATTTTGGAATATAGTTTATAAAATTTTAATTTAATTATTGATAATTATTAAATAGTTGGTAGAGATTTGATTTTTATGGAATATTTAAAAATGTTTTTTTTAGTAATATTTGTAAATTAAAGATTGAGATTTATTTTCAAAGTAATTATGTTTTTTCCTCATTTTAATTTCAATTGATTAATTGAAAGAATTGTCATATGAAATGAGTTATAATTTTTGGGCATATGGTATTGATAAACTATGGTATTATAATAAAATTTATTTACACATTAAAAAACCCAATGGTAAAATAGGTGGTACTAAATTGGCATGGTTAAAAAGTGTTTGTTGGAAGGAGAAATTTTCATGTGAGCATAGAAGTGCATAGTTATGAAAGAAACTACATGTTCAGTGGACGAATAGTCTTGTTTAGATAGTGAAGGTGCATCATGTGATTTAATTTTTATAGCATAAAGTTGTATGATTTTTTTTGTTTTGTTAGGTAATGTGAGTTTTGAGGTGACTAGCATATTTAATAGGTGATTTGAGTAGTTTTGACCTAGGGTCATCTAAGTTGTCATGTCGTCAAAATTGTCACACCAACCCTTAGCATGGATGGATTTTTACCTCTGAAATTTCGAACTAGTAACCTTTTCACAACAAAATACCTTAACAAAACACCCTACACATCTAAGTCGTCATGTCTTGAAAATCATCTAGGCATCCCTGGGTTATACCAACCCTTAACATAGCGATCCCTAGATTATACCAACCCTTAACATAGCCAAAAAATTCCATATGAAATTTCAAACTAATAACCTTTTTATCATATAATATCTTAACAAAACACACTATCACCCTGTAAACTTAAAATCTTATAATCTTTTTATAAATACATATCCACACAAAATATATATAAACCAATTCTTTAATATTTAAACTTTAAACTATTTCACACGTTTATTACAAATGAATACTCACTCGTACTCCCTTTTATGTTTAATTTAACAATCATTTATATAGCCTCTCATTGGACATGGACATAAACACCATTAAAATTAGCATACACAAGTATCAAAGTATACTATATTTTGTCGAACCAATATTAATGTGTATATTATATAACTTGGAAAAAAATAATTTAAAAATTAATAATTTTAAATTTAATAGAAGGAAAATATTAAGTTTCATGTTATAAATTAATAATTAATTTATTGTTGTTTACAGGGTGTAGAATTTATGATAATGGGTGGGCTGTACTAAATCACTCTGTAAAGTAAATGTCACCCATTTAAAACTCCATAATGGTCTAAATTAATATTATCTTTAAATAATTTTAATTGCTTAAATGTCTAATAATAATTTCTCAAACCAAAAATTAAACCAAACCCAAAGAAAATTAATGCTTCTGGCTTTATAATATAAAATTAAATGCAATAAAAATAATAATAGATCCATCTATTTGCACATATATCTATGCAGTGGTAAAGCAGGAATGCTGCCCAATTATCAAATTGCTTTGCACTTTAATGCTCACTTGCAATGAAGATACCTTACTCTGGCAAGTTGCACATGTCACCTGTCACGGTATAATCTAGTCATACGAATCCTTCGTAGCTTTCCAAGGCAATGTCACTGCCTCCTCCGTCGTGTAACTAGAATTAAACAAATTGAAATACCTTTAATGATTCATATTAAATATCTATAATATTTTTAAATAATATTCAAAATTATTAATTATATATTTATTACAAATAAAATGTCATATTAAAACATCAAACACTAAATCTCTGTTGGGCTAAACAGGTTAACGGCCCAAGACCTATGGCAGGAGAGAAACTCTGCTCCCTTACTAACCACGAGCAGGTTATTCCAGGTGGCGTGGTTTTCCTTGATAATAGTGATGCGTCGACCAACATTCGTGGATAGCAATCAGAGATGGTTGTCCTCACTGTTGATTTGAAAACTGAGTTTGATAGGTTTTTCCACCAACAAAAAAAACAAACAAACAAACAAATAAACACTAAACTAATTGAAAAATTATAAAGAAATAAACATACTATTTTTATATTCCATTCAATAATATATCTTAATATAATTAAACAATGTTTTATAATAATAAATTAAAAAATATATATTTTGAAATTTCTATAAATATATTACTTATATAATTTAAATATTTAAAATATAATTAAAAAAAATTAAATTAATCATTTTTATTTTGAAATTTATATAAATAAATTATATATAATTTAAATATTTAAAATTTATTTGTATTATGTAATAATAATATTTAAACAAAACACAAATAACTTAAAATTGTAAATATATAAAACAAAATAAACTAATAATAATATTTTTAGATAGTTAAAAAATAGCAATTAATTTTACCAATATTAAATTATTTTTACACTATAATGAAGATTAAAAAATTTGTTCAACATCATTTCAAATAAGGTAAGGGAATCCAGTATTATTTAAAAATAATTTAAGTTATTCATTATTTAATTTAAAGAGTCATATAAGATATGAAAACAATTTTTTTAATGCGTAAACTCAAAAGCATTTTTACTTTAAAAAAATTGAGATTTTTTAATTTCCATCTTATTTACTAC
Source organism: Pinus tabuliformis (assembly GCA_031772625.1). Taxonomy (NCBI): domain Eukaryota; kingdom Viridiplantae; phylum Streptophyta; class Pinopsida; order Pinales; family Pinaceae; genus Pinus; species Pinus tabuliformis. The sequence continues at coordinate 813,213,290 of CM062808.1, read as the reverse complement.
ACACAAATAAGTAATTAAATAATTTTTTATTTTCTAAAACATTTGTTGAAGTACAATATTAAATCATTTCTTAATTTGTGTACATAAGTGGATTAAAGTTTATTTCATGTTTTTTTTTTTAAAAAGCTATGAAACATATGGAAGGAGAGGATCAATCATATTTTTAATAACCAATCATCAGAAAAGGATGTAATATGGAAAAAACATTGTAGATTGTTTGAAATAGTACTACACCACCCTTGGTCATTATTATATAGTGTAGTTGGAGGTTTTGATGCCACAATTTTATATAATATCTAATTATTTCCATCTCCTTCTATCGATCATTTTCCTCCGAGAAACCCATGTTCTATCCCTCTAGCCTCTTGGAGCCCATCTCCCCTTGGATTCCTTAAATTTAATTTTAACAAAGAATTTAAAGGAAATGTAGGTTTTGTTGGTCTTGGAGGAACCTCTTGGAGCCCATCTCCCCTTGGATTCCTTAAACTTAATTTTAACTGAGAATTTAAAGGAAATGTAGGTTTTGTTGGTCTTGGAGGAATCTTCTGTGACAATCATGGGAAACAAGTTTTTATGTTTGTAGATTTCATGGGACATTCAAGTAAAAAAAAATAATCAAATTTGTAGCTCTAGAGATTGGCCTTATTATTGCATTACTGCAAGGCTTCTCTAGCTGATTATGGAGGGTGATTCTCTATTGGTCATCTTAAGAATAAAGAAATTGATCAATCAAGCTTCTCCAACAAAAAAATAAAAAATAAAAAAATTCCACAACTTGAGATTGGAAAAATATATCACCCATATTAACCATCTAATACATATGATTCCAATCATTATTTTCTCTCACATTAGGAGAATAAGAAATAAGGTAGCGAACCTTCTAGCCAAATTGGAATGCAATAACATTCACCTTCAAGCTGGAACAATCACTTATGGAAGGACACTTATGGAAGGACTAGAGACCTGAACTTATTTAAAGTATGAAAAAAGATGAAGAAACCCTATTGGAGGTGGAAGAACATGAAGGACTAGCAAGAAATGAGGAGCAACTATGCAACAAACCAAATCTTGTACCTTCAATTAATCCATCCATTCCTGACGCTACTGTTATTTTCATGTCCTCTTCAGTTAAATTATTATTTTTCTACTTCACTTGGAATTTACAAATACAATGGCATAATGAAGTTGTGGTCAATAGAATTTTTATACGTATGTGGTTAGTATATGGATGTATAGGATAAAAGACATTAGCTTTTGTCATTGGTGTGGTTTCAGTTAAATTTTTATTTTTCTACTTCACTTGGAATTGACCAATATAATGGGATAATGAAGTTGTGGTCAATAGATTTTTTATATGTATGTGGTTAGTATATGGATGTATAGGATAAAAGACATTAGCTTTTGTCATTGGTCTGGTTTCAATATGGTAGAACACGTTAAAGTGATGTTTATATTATGTAATTTGGTATTAGTTTAGTACAAAAACAAATATTTTCTAGAAAAATATTAGATATTTTTAAGTTTGCCCCCTAAATTTGATGATAAATTTTTTGGCCAAATCACGAATTTTAATTTTAAACAAAGTCTTTCCATAGAAATCACATAAGGCTTAAATAGAACGGACCATGGAAAAGGCTTAAATAGAGAGCAATGTAGAGACATAATTTCAAGTAACGACTATATTTGGAGAATAATATTTAAATTATAATATTAATCTATTAATATATTAAAAACAAATATTATTAACTAACGACTATATTAAAGAGCTAGTTTTTGAAAACAATATTTAAATAATGATATTATTTTGTTAATTTATTGAAAATATTAATAGGTAACGGCTATATTAAACGGTTAGTTTTTGAAAAATAATATTTAAATTAATTTATTAACACCAAATATTACTAGTTTTTGAAAAATAATATTTAAACTAATTTTAAAAAAAAGTCAAACTTTAAAGGAGGGAAGTAAAAAATTATAAAAACGATTAAAGACCCTAATCAAGACAAGATCATTTGATAAATAAAATAATTAATGGAAATAAAATAAAATAAAATAAAAATAATTAATGGAATAAAATAAAAATAATTAATAAAATAAAATAAAACAAAAACGTACATAAGTCAAAAGATATATATATATATATATATATATATATATATATATATATATATATATATATATATATATATATATATATATATTATTCCTTCTTAACTTCTTTCAGTATTTTTGTTATTTGTTTAATGTGCATGAGCCCCATATTTTATTGTTGACCCCGTTTTATTTATTGATTATTTTTCTTTGGATATATATATAATTTTTATTTATTTATTTATTTATATATTTCTTTTGACTTGTTTATGTTTTTGTTTTATTTTATTTATTTTTCCATTAACTATTTTTTATTTATTTTATTTTATTTCTATTAATTATTTTATTTATCAAATGATCTTGTCTCGATTAGTGTCTTCACTGGTTTTTATAATTTTTTACTCCCCTCTTTTAAAGTTTAACTTTATTTTTTTTATTTAGTTTAAATATTATTTCTCAAAAACTAGTTGTTTAATATAGCGGTTACTTATTAATATTTGTTTTTTAATAAATTAATAAACTAATATCACAATTTAAATATTATTTTTCAAAAAACTAACAGTTTAACATAGCGGTTACATATTAATTTTTTTAATAAATTAATAAACTAATATCATTATTTAAATATTATTATTAATATTTGTTTTTTAATAAATTAATAAACTAATATCACAATTTAAATATTACTTTTCAAAAAACTAACCGTTTAATATAGCCATTACATATTAATTTTTTTAATAAATTAATAATCTAATATCATTATTTAAATATTATTTTTCAAAAACTATTTGTTTTTAATATATTAATAAATTAATATTATAATTTAAATATTATTATCCAAATATAGTCGTTACTTGAAATTATGTCGAGCTACATTGTTCTCTATTTAAGCCCTTTGTCATAGTCTGCCTCTTCATCTAGCCCTGATGATGAACCACACTTGTTGGTTCAAAACGCGTGAGCCAAAAAAAAAATTCTCTTATGTGATTTCTACCGAAAGACTTTTCTTAATTCATTATGGACCACAGAAGCTTGAATACAAAAAATTTAATTTCTTTAAATGTTTTTTTAAATCGATTTATGTAGATTACATAATTGAAACATAAAATTCCAAAATTTCAACCAGTTTTAAGAAAAATATGTAAATTCATGGCATGTTTTCAACCTGAAGTAATAACCAAACATTAAAAAAATATATCTCATTAAAATTTCCATATCCTACAAATTACACCACAAAAATTTAAGATACCAAAATTTTAGCCAAATTTAAGAAAAATATGTATAAAGAAACAAAAAAAAAAACTAACAATCACACAACTACATATTTTTAACATAATGTCATAACAATTTTCACCACACTTGAATTCAATGTCATGCTTTCAGCGTAAAGTAATAACCAAAAGTTTAAGAAAGATACCCACTTAATTTTCCACATCCTTTGTGTTATTATGTGGGCACTGTTAGCTCTGCTACTCAGCGATCATTTTCTGAGGTCAGGATTAGGTTGGGTCTACTTGATTATGCGCAGAAGGACTCCACACAGGTCACTATCTCCTTCCTTCCCCTATCCCGCTTATCCTCCTTCAGTTCTATTCCCTCTGTTTTTCCTATAAACTCTGTAAAATCGCCTTTTCAAACCTTCAGCCCCGGACACTTAACCCATGAACCCGTACCCATACAACCCTCCACGATCACACTACCTCGCGCTTCCGCAACCCTTCGTCGTCCTTTGATCACAGCCGTTGATCATCCTGATCCAATGGTCCCCGTCGGCAAAATATTATCCCCCCTGCACATTAAACCCTGTTTATTTTCCCCACCATCCGATCGTCCATCACACGATCCCACAGTGTTCGCTCCTCTCGATCCCGCGAAGCGCCCGCGCGGTAACTCGCAGGGAAAACGGTATTGCTCCAGTCCCATCTGCCACATGTCAAGCGCTGATTGTGATCACGCACCCGTGTACGATTATCGCCCGACCCCCGTAAGCGATGTGATACATACCACTTACCACTCGTCTCACCCGCCCCCGCGCTACTCTTCCACCCGATAACCGTCAGATCTGTCCGCCTGCAATCTGACGGCTCACATTTGTCTGCTCCCGTTTTTCCCGATACCCTCTGCAAATCGTTTCCCGCCGTCGATCCACGCGATTCAACGGTTGATCTTTCTCCACCATGCCTCCACCATACTGTCCGTGTCCATAGCCTGTCCCGTGTACCCGAAGGAAGAAGGAGGCCAGAATCCAGTACCCATTGCATTAGATCCTCAACGACCGCATTTAACATGAAGAATGGCCGAAGAACAAGAAGGACAAGCCTCGAGCAGTTAAACGCATTTATCAGTTATGGAATGTCTTCCATATTGCACTTCACCTGCCCGAGGAGTACAACAGAGCATCTGAAAAGATCAAATCTGTCCACTGAAGCAGCAGACTGCACCAAAAGACTCCATCAAACAGTTAAAGCGGTTGGTGGTCCGTTTTGACCCCTCCACGCATAGAATAGTAGAATATCTTTGTAATGAAACTCTATATATACCTAGAACACAGATGTAATCAGGGGAGGGTTGATGGTTGTATTTTTGATGTAAGGTTCAACTTCTGGAGACTGTAACTACTTTGATACTTGCAGCGTCTGGTCTTCATTTTCAGTTAATACAAGCTTCTTTTGATGTTAATTGCTCACTTTCCATTTCTACTCTGTTCTAGGCTATGCCTGTTATGCATCTGTTCATGTGCTCTTGATATTTAGCATTAGAGGGGCTATCATCCCACCTCTGTGTTGAAGTCTAGTATGTATCATTGAATGTGTTATGCAGGTTTCTGTTTACTTAGTGCCAAAGAGCTGTGATCCTATCTTGCATTAGGAAATAGATTTGCAGATCTCTTTACTGGTTGCAGCTGGCCATCACATGGTCTTGTGCTTCTGCTGGTATGGTCAGTATTCTCCATGTACACCTAATCCTAAAACTATGAGTAATTGGTGGTCTAAAGCCTTGTAGTCTGGGGGTGTTCACCCATCTCTGGAGTTAAGCATAGTAGAAGTGGTTATTTGCCTTGAATAAGCAACATTCCTTCCATTCATCGATTTCCAACAGTTTGTTGAGTTTGTAATGTTCCCGAGCATCTCTGAGATACAACCTAGGAGAGTTTCTTGGGGTGATAACATTAATTGGCGCCGTTGCCAGGGAGAGGAGATTGAAGCTCAGCTTCCCTGGGAGACGACACAGTTCCAGATTTTGATGATAGACAAAGTATGGGCACATTTTTGGTTGTAATCATCTATCTAGAAACTCCACTGGAGGAAGACCAACCTTTGGCGACTCCACATTGCAGTTCTGGCTCCGTTTTTTAGACATGCTCGAAGAAATCTTCAGAAATCACTAGCTGTTCCAGTGCCTGACCCTGAGAAGATCGTTAAGCAGAAGAAAACTTCACAGAAAGGAGCATCAAGATCAGGTAAGCCCAAAAAATCCCACGTATCTCTGCTAGTGAAGAAATCACCTTCAGAGATGCATAAAGCTCCTGTTCATTCATTTCCCTTTCGGATTTCAGCCCAAAGAAAGCATCCCATGTTGTCCATCATATTCCTCTGTCTCTGTTATCCATTTCATTGATCCATACTACTCAATCTACCAGTGTCCTTCCACCCACCTTAGTCATGGCAGGTCAGCAAGCTCCCACAAAGATAGAAAGAATCGTTGCTGCTAGGTAGGGAGCTTTGGTCTTGCCCATCCTTTTAAATTCCATGCCTACAGGAGATTATCAAGAATATATGCCTAAGTTTACCAGTACAGAAGGAGTAACAGTTGAAGAGCACCTTGAGTCTTTTTATAGCTATGCTGATAACCTGGATATAAATGAAGAGGATGTGTGGATGAGGGTCTTTGTCCAAAGCCTAGAGGAAGAGGCTAGAAAATGGTTCATAGAATTACCCCCTAGGTCTATAGCAGACATTGAGGCCTTAGATGATGTGTTCTTAAAGCGTTGGGGCAATAAGAAGGATCTGCTCTATTATCATACTGAATTCGGGAACTTGCAGAGGGAGAGTGGTGAGCTCCTGTCTGATTTCAACACCAGATTCAACCATGTGTACAGTAGAATACCAGCTGAAGTAAAACCTACACATACTTCTACTATGCTCACTTATGCTAATGCCTTCGATTCTCAGTTCTGCCTGCTGTTAAGAGAAAGAAGATGTGCTTCTTTGGCTGATATGCAAGATGTAGCCTTTGAAGTAGAATCAAACATCATCGCTACAGAGAGACTTGAAGGTGATGCTGATAGGAGAAGACAGGGAGGAGAGCTCTCATCATCCTCAGATCTTAAGATCGATATATTGGCCAGGATGATAGAATCATTAACCTCTGAAGTTTCTAGATTAGAAGCTGAGAAGTATTCTGAGGAAGCAAGACAAGCTCCTTATACCTTTGCAAATCCAAAGAAAAATCCATATAAAGGGGCAAAGGAGCAGTTGCAGATTTTGCAGAGAAATAAAGATGCAAACAAAGATCAACGGGTGAGAACCATTTTTCAGAATAAATTCATGGAAGAAGAGCAGATTAAAGAATAGGAGGAGGTCCATGGTCTGGAAGATAAGGGCAATGCCCCTTTCTTAACAAGAGCTACCTATGAAAGGTCATTATCCAGAGGAACTGCTCGTGAGTTTGTTGTACCTGTAGAACAACAAGCTTATCAGCAAAAGCAACCAGCAGCAGGTCCTCCCATCCTTAAAGAACCTGAGCTTGAAGCCAACCCATCTTCTCATGACTATGCAGATCTGCAAATTGGTCAACCTATTGATATCCCCAGCCCAATGATCAAAGAGGATGAAATCAACTCCCCATCATCTTATGCTTCTTTGTCTGTTCAAGTGACAATCCCTCTTAGTTTCCTCCTGAGCTCTAAGGCACACCATGATTCAAAGCCCACGGCTGATACTAATCATCTCAGTCTTGATATTCTGATGCCTGCTCAGGTGGCCTCCACACAGATTGAAAAGGCAGCTTTCCAGATGACAGAGGAAGAAGGTGCACAGTTTTGGGATTCCTCCTTAGATGTGGATTGTTCTAAGAAAAATGAAGGAGTAAATGATATCTCTGTGTCCCCCGCACAATAATATATTGGTTCACCATTCATATTAGTTGTGCAGGCCACAGATGACACAAAGAAGTACACAGCAACCATGGTTATTCAATAGGTGTACAAAGGCTCCCATGAAGAACATCCGAGGATGAGAGTATACAGAAAGGGGATGAAATTTGATCCATATCTACCAGATAAGGTCAAATGCCCTAAACTCTTTGAGGTAGAGGATCAAATAAACCCAATTTTGCAGATCTATGATGAACCAGCCGAGAGGCGGAGAAACAGTTTTGATGGCCCAACAGATGGCCAGTTTTTGAATATTTATGTTGTTTAAGGTTCTCCCGCCTTAATGATTGTAAGCATTTTCTTTTACAGGCTTTAGCATAGACTTAATTAGACTCCTTGCCTAATGGAATACTAGGCAGGGTTTTTAAGCTTGATTTGTATGAAGGCATTGGTCTACAGTTCTTGAGACCTCACAGGGAGGATCTCATCCCTAGAAGGAGCCAGTGTTAGCTCTACTACTCAGCGATAAATTTCTGAGGTCAAAAACAGGCTGGGTCTGCTTGATTATGCGCAAAAGGACTCCACACAGGTTGCTATCTCCTTCCTTCCCCTATCTCGTTTATCCTCCTTCAGTTCTGTTCCCTCTATTTTTCCTATAAACTCTGTAAAATCACCCTTTCAAACCTTAAGCCCTGGGCGCTTAACCCATGAACCCGCGCCCATACGACCCTCCATGATCACACTACCCGCGCTTCCGCAACCCTTCGTTTTCCTTTGATCGCAGTCGTTGATCGTCCTGATCCAACGGTCCCCGCTGCCAAAATCTTTTTGCCCCTGCGCGTTAAACCCCGTTTATTTTTCCCGCTGTCCGATCGTCCGTTGTGTGATCCCATGGCGTTCGCTCCTCCCGATCCTATGAACCACCTGCACGTTAACTCGCGGGGAAAACGGTATTCCTCCGGTCCCATCTGCCAAGTGACGAGTGCTAATTGTGATCGCGCGCCCGCGTACGATTACCGCTCGACCCCTGTAAGCGGGGTGATACATACCACTTACCGCCCGTCTCACCCGTCCCCATGCTACTCTTCAGCCTAATAGCCGTCAGATCTATCCGCCCCTGATCTGACGGCTCACGTTTGTCCGCTCCCACTTTTGCTAATACCCTCTGCAAATCGTTTCCCGCCGTCGATCCATGCGATTCAATAATTGATCTTTCTCCACCATGCCTCTGCCATACTGTCTGTGTCCATAGCCTAACCCGTGTACCCGAAGGAAGAAAGAGGCCAGAATCCAGTACCCGACGCATTAGATCCTCAACGACCGCATTTAACATGAAGATTGGCCGAAGAACGAGAAGGACAATCCTCGAGCAGTTAAACGCATTTATCAGTTATGGAATGTCTTCCATATTGCACTCCACCTACTCGAGGAGTACAACAGAGCATCTAAAAAGATCAAATCCGTCCACTGAAGCAGCAGACTAAACCAAAAGACTCCATCAGACAATTAAAGCGGTTGATGGTCCATTGTGACTCCTCCACGCATAGAATAGCAGAATATCTTTGTAATGAAACTCTATATATACCCAGAACACAGATGTAATCAGGGGAGGGTTGATGTTGTAGTTTTGATGTAAGGTTCAACTTTTGGTGACTGTAACTACTTTGATACTTGCAGCGTCTGGTCTTCATTTTCAGCTAATACAAGCTTCTTTTGCTGTCAATTGCTCACTTTCCATTTCTACTCTCTTCTAGGTTGTGCCTGTTATGCATCTGTTCATGTGCTCTTGATATTTAGCATTAGAGGGGCTGTCATCCCACATCTCTGTTGAAGTCTAGTATGTATCATTGAATGTGTTATGCAGGTTTCTGTTTACTTAGTGCCAGAGAGCTATCATCATGTCTGTGCATTAGGAAATAGATTTGCAGAACTCTTTATTGGTTGCAGCTGGCCATCACATGGTCTTGTGCATCTGTTGGTGTGGTCAATATTCTCCTTGTACACCTAATCCTCAAACTGTGAGTAATTGGTGGTCTAAAGCCTTGTAGTCTGGGGCTGTTCACCCATGTCTGGATTTAAGCATAATAAAAGTGGTTATCTGGCTTGAACAAGCATCAGTCCTTCCATTCATCCATTTCCAACATTTTGTTGAGTTTGTAATGTTCTCGAGCATCTCTGAGATACAACCTAGGAGAGTTTCTTGGGGTGATAACAGGCACCTCCTTTTTGTTCTTATTTTTCTCAATTGAGCCATCTTCTTTTCCTCTCTATAGCAAGGTGATCATTCTCAAATAATTCGATTCATTTATTTAGATATTGTTGGCTTGCTTAGTCCTTTTGAGGATTCACATGAGATTCATTTTTATTTTTTTTTCATGTTTCTATGGTTTGAAGTAAGATTAAAACTTTTAGGAATAGTTTTTAATGATGAGAAGCTTGAGAAAAACCAAATGGTTAATCATTAAATTGAAGTTAGAAGAGCAACAATTATAAATAAACACACAAATAAACTATATACATATTATTTAGTCTAAAAATCTTTAATTTATGAAAAAAATTTAACAATAGCTTTATTATTTTTTATTGTATCCAATTTAACCATCACTTTCGTCATAGCAAAGTGTTTAAATATGGCAAATTACAATGTGAAATTCTTAAGAATTTTAAAGATTTATGACATGTAATATCATCGCTTGATATTACATGTCACGAATACCATGTGCCATAAACTATTATTGTTAATCTAACAATCTTGATTCTTTCACTAGGTCATACTTATTTAACAATTCCCCTTTTAAATTTTTCTAGGGAATTTTTTTCATATTTAATATATCATGTTTCTCTCTAATCCGGGTGGCTCCAGGTAGGCTTAGAAATAAAAAAGGGCTCAAGAAAGGCTCAAAAATCAAAGTTTATGGATCGTAGTGAAACTAGGTTCAAATAAAATATCTAGTTGTAGTATTTCTAACGATCCAAACAACACCTCAATCTGACATCGCATATGAAGTTATGACCAGTCAAAGTTTTAGTCAAACCAGGCTCCCTCGCTAAAGTTAGCAGATCGCAAACTAAATTTGGAGCTTGGATAAATCTTGCAAAGCTGCTAAACTTGGTGGAAATTAATGAGGAAACAAATTGAAACTTTGCGGTGACGGTTTCTGGTGGTCGAAATTGGAGAAATTGTCGTCTACTTAATTTGTCTAGCTAGCCCAAAAAATCAGTCGAATGCTTTAAACCAATTGTTTTAATATATATATATATATATATGACCGAGCCACTAAGTTTGGGGGCCTTGCGAGATTTGAACTCCCTGGTCAAGTGGTCGGCCTCCATTGGCTGGCCCCATTACCAATTACCACTATATTTAATAAATAAAATGTGCCAAGAAGTGGTATGGGGGAGGCTCGCAGGTTTCACCCCAAGACCTCCGCCCTCCAAATTTAGCACCTAACCACCCAACATATCGACTATACATTGTAAACTTCACCCTATAATTTATAAAACCCATCATTTTACCTCATGTGAACTAAGAAATGAGAGTGTTGAGCATGAATTCTAATGCAAGTGTAACCTTGAGTGGCACAAAAACTGATTGGAACCTTGACACATGGAATATGCAAGGAATTTGAAATATTCCCTAGAGGCCAATTTTTTAAGGTGACAAAACTAGGCCAAATATATACTCATACTTCTCAGTTTTTTGCAGCGAAATTGATGGTGTAATCAATTTCCTCATCTGAGAAACGGAATTTTAGTCAACGTGTAGAAAAAAAATCTTTTTGGAATCTTAAGGAATCTTTAAGATTCCCTGGAGCCCTGAAATTGACAGTTTCAGAACCAAGATGCATATATACTCATTTTTCTTAGTTTTTTGCCAGGAATGCGATGATGTGAACAGATTCTTCATATGAACAACTGAATATCATCTGACCCACAAGAACGAATCTTTATGGAATCTATGAGATTCCCAAGGGACCAAATTTGAACAGAAGCAAAAAGGGGTCAAGTTTACAGTCATTTTTCATGATTTTTCATGAGTAATTCAATGTTGTAGTCCATTTCTTCAACAAAGGTTTACATATTTAGGCCATCCCCATAACTGGTGGTATAAGGTATTTTTTATTCATGCATGTAACTTGCTTTCATTGAAGATTAATGAAATAGGTCTCCCCACATTGAGCAGGGCCCACAGACATAACCCACACTAGATGAACTCCGTTATCAACCTATTGTGTCTTTTCTTCTCATGGTCGTCATTTATTTCTGCTTCTTTTATGTGTATGCATCTTATGGTTACATACCATTTTAAATGCAACTATGTATGTATCTTTGAAGTGAAAAGATCCAGATCAAGCTTGGTATTAGAGCGGGTCTTTTGTTGATGTGAAGTGCAAGTGTATGATAACTAGGGAAAATCCCCAAGTAGGTGAAGGAATGAACAAACTTGGGCACAAGTAGCCTGAATTATCACTGGTAAGTGGTTGAGCCTACATCAAAGTGGTATTAGAGCTTTCAAAGCTTTGAACCTAGAACAAAAGTGGATGAGGAAAGAACAAAAGGCTAAAATTAGGAAGATTGGATTGACAGAAGACTTCCATAGTGAGGAAAAATCAATGAGATTGGAGCTTTTGGAGATATAGAAAGATAAGTAGTATCTATACATCAATGAAGCTATAATCTCTAGTGACAAAGAGAAAATAAACAACCAATTTATGTTTTGCATCAAACATTAGTTTGATAGTCAACAATGTTTTTAAAGAAGAGGGAACAAGTAGGGTCTCAGGAGAAAAACAAATTGTGACAGAATCCAACAATAGATTTAAATTACTACAAGATTGAGCAAGAAAAATCGCATCATTTGTTAATGTACTACAACATAATTTTTCCATTTCATGAAGAAATCCTCCATTTCTTTGAACAACAATTCACATGGCACATCAAAATTAGAGATGATGAAAATATACAAATATAGAGGAAATTCCATCTCTAATTACCTTTGTCGAGTATAGTGGTTGGTCATCCAAGAGTATCTGAGTCATGCCATTTTGTTCATTTATCTATAAATGGTTTCCTCACATCAACAACTTTAAAACATTAACGATTTCCCACTAAGATGGTCTTAACCCAAGAAAGGTAATCTTAAAAACAAAAGAATTGTGCCCAACTTTTATTTTTAAGGCAAGGGGAATTACAACAAATGTTAAGTAAAAATAAGTGGACACATTACAATCCATGGCGAAAGAGAACAAGGAAATAAAATTTCTTATGTAGTGAACAATGAGCATAGGAAAGAATAAAGTAGATGGTTGGATAAATATGCATAACAAATACTACCAATGTCAACAAGAAATGAATACGCCCTAAGTATCTGTGGACCGTAATAAAAATATATTAGACTTTATCAAAAATCACCTATAAAAAGAGCATCTAGGAAAATGGATAATACAAATATAGAAAACTAGTCAATTGAATGTGAATATAATGTTCACTTACCCTTCTTTAAAAAAACGTCAAACATTACTATTACATATGATATTTGTTGTTGTTTATGTAACCATTTAAAATATGTTTAAAGGTAAGGTTAATTCTTTTATGTTAATTCTTCAACTTTCATTCATTTATAATTCAATTATATATAGAAAAAAAATTTACTATCATGGCCTGCCACAAGGGAAAGCAGACCAACAATAGTAAAAATATTGTGAAGTTCTTATGTCTAACAAAATCACCCATACCCAACCTACTTCAGAGTTATATCCATGCCATGATAAAAGTTTGGCAATGTTATAATACAATTCACATAATAACATTTGGATGTAAATAACATTCCACCACTGTAAAACATAGGAAACTTCAAAACTGGATTCAAATAACATAAATATAATACCAAGGTGTACCTGGGTTGTACCATCCCTGGTGAAAGTTCCATGTAAAATATATATAAATACCACGGATGATGGGACACGTATTCCAAGCTGAATGGTGGGCAGGACATCCTAGTGGGTGTTCATTTGGTTGTTTATGGTTAAGGAAATTGGAAAAGGCAATGGATAAGGCATTAAAGAGGCAAAACATTATTTTGGTACATTTATTTATGAAAATAATGGAAATTAGGAGAAAAAGGAGGTGAAAGGTCACAAGTTGCATGTGAGGAGGAAAATGAATGAAAATAATGGAAAGTGAAGAAAATAGAGTCCTCATTAATAAAAAGGCTTCTAAGGATCGGCTGGCAAGCTTCTTCCTTTCAGAGCGAACCTTTTGTCAGTTCATTTTTGTAGCTCTCTCATTTCTCTCTCTCTCTCATACCCTTGGAGACTTAGATTTTTCTTGGAGCACTCTTGGTGGGTGTGGCATACTTGTATTCTTGGAGCAAGAAAGCAAAGGAAGAGAAGGAAAGTGCAAGAAGGCATCAGCATCAACAACTACATCAGATTCGCTTGCAGGTACCAAGTTGCATGTAACATTTCTTAACTAGTTTTGGGAATGCATAGCATATGCATGTTGTTTCTTGGTTGTGATCTGTCATTGGCATGGAGGATTGCCTGGATCGACAGTGGATTGCCTAGGCTTGCCATTTACAGGATAACCATGGTGATTTTGGATATACTTTCATTGTGTTGTTTTGGTTGGTTCTCATGTTTCCTAAGCTTTGGGTTAAGTTACTAGCCCTGGAAGCCCTAGTTGGACAAACGCTCTGGAAGCCTTTGGTAAGTTGAGTTACTAGTCCTGGAAGCCTTGCTTTGGAAAACGCTCTAGAAGCCCTGTATAAGTTGTGGGTGGAGTTACTAGTTCTGGAAGCCTTGGTTGGACAAATTCTCTGGAAGCCCTGGAAGGCTTGGATGGAGACCAATCCAATGATGGTAGTTTTGGTGATGTCCGACTGTGAGGTTGAATCACTTTTTGATGGGTTGAGGTGGATGGCCTATGGAAGCCCTGGATGAGTTTTGATTGATGTGTTTTATTCCCATATTCATACTTGGATTATGGCATGAGGGTGAATGGATGAAGAGATATTTTGCTCAACCATTCTACAGTTGAGTGGAACGTGGTAGTCCCATCTCTAGTTGGTTCATTACATTCATTAATGATAAATCAATTCCCTTGATTTTCAAGTGTAATGGTACTGATGTATTTATGGATTTGATGGTTGATATGTTTATTGTATTCATGTTCCTATTATGCTGGTTATATGCACATTTTATGATAGCAACTATATATGTCTCTCAGCATGTTTTTACTTATATGTGAATGGATAATGTGTCTATGACTTGATGGAGGATAATGCATCAAATGGCATGAGGGAACAATGGTTCATTGTGATTCTCAGGTAATTATGACATCACTACACTTAGTATTGTTTTTTACACTCGTCGATTACATATTGATGATATGTTTGACGAAACACCTGTCATGGCTAATGGGGTTCTGGTTATGATCATGTTCAGTTTATTGCTTTTCCAATTCCATTTTCTTAAAGTCACCAAGGAGGTTGAATCTTATCCATGGGGGACTCTCATTGCATGTTTACCCCTGGTTGGCCGATTACTTGGGTAGATATGGGAGGAGGGTGTTATAGAGTGGTATCAGAGCTTCCAGGTTTAAACACTTGGACTGAATGGGTTCTATCATAGGTGAAATGAAGAACAACGGTTTATATTTTAGAGCTTTATTTCATATATTTTATAAATTTTCTTCTATGGCATATTAGAAGTTGAAATTTTTTTAATATTGATGGTAAATACCACTTATAATGTGCTCAAAATTTTAGATATTGGTTCACAATACTTTAGGAATTATGATTTAAGGAAGATGACCTTCCTGAATGCACCTTTAAATAGGTCATGTTGGAATTTCTGAAATAACTTGTCTTCTGTAGGCTTTCAAAAGCTAAAACATTATCCACATTTAGGGGACATACCACTGATTATGTGGTAGAAATTTCAGATATTGGGTCGCAATATTTTAGGATATATGAGTAGAGGGAGTCGAGCCTTCTGAATGCTCCTAAAATCAGGCCTCAAATAGGTGACGTTGAACATTTTGTCATAACGTTTCTTCTGGGCACTCCTAAGAGCTGAAATTTTTCCCACAATGAGGGGAAATCCCACTGATATGGTGATAAAAATTTCAGACATTTATTCAATATATTTTAGGATATATGACGAGTGGAAGTCGTTCTGGATACTCCTAGAATTGTGCACCGAATAGGATTGTGTTGGTATTTTTGTTATAAATTTTCATTTATGAAATCTCAGAAGTTGAAACTTGAACCATAGTGAGGGAAAATACCACTGATCATATGGTTCAGTTTCCATAACTTGTACTATTATGTTTTAGGATATATGCATTGAATCATTCGCTATATTAGTTCGCATGCAAAGTGTTTAATGAAATGCTTAAATGGTTCAATGATTAATTGCATACAAACTGTTTGATAAAATGCCCCAATGAGTTTGTTGTTTGTGGTTGGGGATAGTATTGATGTATAATAGTATTGTTGTAGTCAATATATGCTGACTTTTATGCAAATAGTTTGCTATATTAGTTGCATGTAAAGTGTTTGAAGAAATGCTTACATGCAAATGTAATAGTATAGTAGTTGTTTGAAGAAAATGTAAAAGTATGGTAATTGTTTGAAGAAAATGTTTTTTTTAAATGGGATAGTATTGTAGTATGATAATATGGATGTAGTTGATCTATGCCTATTTTCATGCAAATAATTTGAAGAGCTGCATGCAAGGAATTTTAAAGGTTGCATGTAAGGAATTTGAAAAGTTGCATGTAATGGAAAAGTGGCATGTTTTTAGTTATTATTTTACAAGTGGAATAAGTGTAATGTTTTGACTTAATCTCATACAAAATGTATGAGAAATGAAAATCACTTTCTTTTCAAGTGTGGTTAAATTTAATAGAGCTTTGGAGATCCCATTTCCATAATTGGACATTGGATATTGGACCATTATAATAGCTTCCTCCTTCTACCTTAGTGTGGACCATGGATAGTAAGGGGGTATGTTTATAGCTTGTTTGAATGCTTGACTAGGTGCATGATATGTGTTTGTGCTTATAAAATTGTATGAAGGAATGATCTTGTTTTAATATGGTTGTACTAACGCAATATGTGTTGAGATCACTGATATGCACTTGCATGCAAGTGGGTGTTAGTTTTAATATTATGACTATGATTGTGAGTTTTTGATTGCCGATTATGACATGATTGTTAGTATTGGTGAAGGTTGATTTCAAATTAATAGACACGATGTCTTGATTTTTGGAACATGTGACTAACATGTGTGATCAGTTGTAGGGCAACGTGTTTGGTATTATCTTGACAAGGTAATAGTTTATTTGTTTATATAACTAACACCTTGGTGAATGTGATAGCACATAATAAGACTCAATTGCGGCAAGGTGAAAACGTAAAATAAAGGAATTGGGTGAGAATTCCTTTGGCTATTTTTGGAAACTATAATTCCAAATGAGTGAGTGCTTTGCATGAATACAAAAAGTTTTCTTAACCTTAATTTTGACTGACATTATGTGGATATGTGTTATATTCATGAATATGTATTTGATAAGTTTTTATCTTAAGGTTGATATTTGAGATAATAGGTTGAGTTCTAATATTTTAAAGGCACAAATAAAAGCATGAGTTAATGTTGCGCGATGTAGGGAATCAAATGACAAAAGAGACTGTCATAGATCTTGAAGAAGGCTCGAGCTGAGGTTTTTCTCAGGAATTCTTGGAAGTATTAGGAAATCATAGGGGTTGAGTCATGGTGTTTTTTGGAAGTCTTTTGCTTTCAATGTTTTACGATTTGTTTATGCTTGATTTGCGGTTTTGATTATGTATGGTTCATGGCCATGCCATTTCATTTTTGGTGTTGTATTGTTGTTGGTTTTCAATGATCTTCTTATTATTTGTCTCTTGACTTTCCTTTTATTGTTTTGAGTATTGGGAATTGGTTGGGAAAGAGGAAATTTAATGGATCTCAAGGAGAGTTGTGTAGTACCTGATAGGTAATGTAAGTAATGCAAGACCTGGATGAAGCTCAGTGTATGAGTAAGCGCAGCGGAAGGTAAGACTATGACAATTAGATTAGATTGGGTTCAGTCCATTGGTGTAAATGGGCAATGGTAGTATAGTCATGATAAAGGTAACCAAAAAAGCTAAAGTAAATGGACCTGAGGCATCAGATGCCTTGGCTATGCTGGGAATTATTATTCTCAATATCGTGCATGTTGTGCATGAATAAAGGAAGTTCTCCTAACCTTGACCTTATGATATTTGGTAATTATTTTATGATCATGATTATGTTTTTATTTATATATGTATACATGTATGTATGTATGTATGTATGTATGTCATATTTGACAGGGTGATCATGAATCGTGATTATTTTATGTTAATGTTTATATGTATATATGTATCTATGTATGACGCTGACTGACGAGATCATTATTATTTTATGGGGTATGTGTGTGTACATGTATCTATGTCACTATCTGACAGGGTCATCAAGAATCATTCTTGTGGAGGAATGATTGCTTATGTAGGTGAATGGCATGAAGAGGTTCCTGGTCTCGCAAGGAATCAAGTGGAAGAGTAGTCATGAAAAATATATGAGGTCAGTGTCATGTGAATATGAATTTATATGCTTGTATTATGCCTATGTTTACATTATGACAGGTAACGATAAAGGATACCCCAATGGAATGAAAGCAACGTGGTCCGCAACGTGCTTAAACAAGCATGGATAAAACACGGGAAGAAAGGTTTCTTGGTAAGGACAATGTGGTTTTGGATGTGTGGTACTACTATTGTGTATATACTATATATGTTGTACATGTTTCATATATGATGTGTGCACATGCAGTGTTGCGTATATATAGTGTGTGTACATGTTGTTTATGCAGTGTTATGTACAGGATGGTATAGATAGTGTCGTATGAATTTTGCATATTCATTGCTGGGTATAGATGGTTTTATGTACATGTTGGATATGATGTGTTGTGTGTATATTGTACTGTGTGCATGATGGATATGCAATGTTCTATGTGTATAGTGCTCTTCACGTGTTGGATATGCGGTGTTGTGTAGAGATGATGCTATGTACATGTTGGATATGCAGTGTTATGTACATGTGGTGTTGAGTGCATGTTGTACATGTGGTGCTAGGTACATATGGTGTGGTGTGCATGGTTGTACAAGTGGTGTTGTGTGTGTGTGGTGTTGTCTACATGTTGTACAATTGGTGATGTGTGCATGTGTTTCTATGTACATGTTGTGCATGTGGTGTTGTGTACATGTGGTGTCATGTACATGTCGTGTGTGTGGTACTATGTACATGTGGTATTGTGTACACGTTGTACAATTGTGTAGTGTACATGTGGTGTTGTGTACACATTGTGCAGTTGGCACCGTGTAAATGAGATGTTGTGCGCACGTTGTGTAGGTGGTGCGGTGTGCAGGTGGTATTGTATACATGTTGTAAATATGGTATTGGTGCACGTGTGGTATTGTGTGCATGACATACATGTTGTTTTGAGGGAATGTGGTACTATGTATGTGCATTGTGTTGGTGGATGTATTGTGTTATGCACTAGGTGTAGAAGTGTGTGTTGCGTTGTACATCAGGTATAGGTGTACGAGTTTTGTTGTATACTAGGTGTATGTGTATACGTACATATACTGGGTGTAAGTGTATGTGTTGCATGTCATGTATAGGTGCATGCGCATCATGATGTTGTATGGCGTGTGTGGTTGTATGTGTGTGATTCACACTATAGGTATGTGCACCTGGTGGAGGAGTAGGCACGGGGTGTGGAAACCAATCCAGCGTGTGTACAAAAGAACAAAGGAAAAAGTAAGGATTGATGAAGGATAAGTATCAGTATATTATTTCAGTTTTACTATGCATATGATTTATGATTCTGATATATGATGACTATATGTGATCTATAATTCTGGTTTATGATGGTTACATGTGATTTATGATGTTGATCTATGATGGTTGTGTTTTGAGCTAACCATATGTGATATGTTTATACATGATGTTGTGATAAAACAATTAGTTTGACTTGTTGTGACAGGAATTAAACGTGATTGCAAATGTACCTTATTGACGAGAAACCAATGAGCTATGATTTGAATTTATTTTCAATCTAATGGAAGTAATGCGCTTGGTATAGGAAGCATGGAAATGCCTGGTTGGGTGGTTAAAATCAACTGCAATAATTGGCTGAAACAACAAAAGAAAATGGAACATGCAGCAGCATGTTGGTAAAGTATTCAGGAGCAGGGCCATTGTGGGAAACTGGTACCCAATAGTGTCCATTGATTTCCATGAGCATGTTATGACTGGAATTATGGTTTTAAGGCAGGGATATGCCTTGGTTGTTGTATCTTCCGATGTGAGGAAGCCTTGCTGAGGGATGGACTGCCCAGGATGGGGGTGCTAGCAGAACTTGGAAGGTGAGTGACTCCACAGAACGGGTGACTGGATTCCCAAGGGACTGTGTAGCAGAGAAGGGAAGGTCACAGATGGATTCACTTTGGTCATTAGCATTGCCAGATGGAACCATATGCACATTGGGAGTTCACCTTGGAACAATGAGTTAGTAATTGTTCACTGAGAGGACAAGTGGCGCAGGATTGTAGCACTTGACATCAGATGCAGATTTGACTTTGCAGTGGATTCCAAACTTCCTTGGAAGGAGGTGAATCCTAGTACTACTTTGATGGTAGAGGTGCGATCCTTTGGATTCCCTTGTTGATTGATACGAGCATCGTATCCTTTATTTGTTGGTTAAGAAAATGTGTATATGTGTATATCGTTGTAAATAACGTAATGAGTTGTGTTATAAAGCTCCAATATGTGGTATGGTTTTTATTTGGTCATGCTTTCATGATGTTTTGCTTTTGAGCGAGTCATTCATTGCAAATATTGCAATGAGTTGTGTTATAAAGCTCCATGGGCAGTCTGTTTTGTTTTCAACAATCATGTTGGTTATAGGTGTCATTGAACACCGAGGATGGCATTCCCCCAAGGGTGAGGGTTTTGTAACAGTGATGGTGAAAATTCCATGTAAAAATATATAAATACCATGGATGATGGGACACATATTCCAAGCTTAATGGTGGGCAAGACATCCTGGTGGTTGTTTATTTGGTTGTTGATGGTTAAGGAAATTGTTAAAGGCAATGGCTAAGGCATTAAAGAGGTAAAAAGATATTTTGGCACATTTATTTATGAAAATAATGGAAATTAGGAGAAAAATGAGGTGAAAGGTCACAGGGTGCATGTGAGGAGGAAAATTAAGGAAAATAATGGAAATTGGGAGAAAAAGGAGGTGAAAGGTCACAGTTTGCATGCGAGGAGGAAAATGAAGGAAAATAATGGAAAATGAAGAAAATAGAGGCCTCATTAATAAAAATTCTTCTAAGGATCAGTTGGAAAACTTCTTCCTTTCAGAGTGAACCTTTTGTCAGTTCATTTTTGGAGCTCTCTCATTATTCTCTCTCTCTCTCATACTCATGGAGACTTAGAGTTTTCTTGGAGCACTCTTAGTGGGTGTGGCATACTTGGATTCTTGGAGGAAGAAGGCAAATGATGAGAAGGAAAGTGCAAGAAGGCATCTACATCAGCAACTACATCAGATTCGTTTGCAGGTACCGAGTTGCATGTATGATTTATTCACTAGTTTTGGACATGCATGGCATATGCATGTGGTTTCTTGGTTGTGATCTGTCATTGGCATGGAGGATTGCCTAGATTGATAGTGGATTGCCTAGCCTTGCCATTTCCAGGATATCCATGGTGATTGTGGATCTAATTTCATTATTTCGTTTTGGTTGGTTCTCATGTTTCCTAAGCTATGGGTTGAGCTACTAGTCCTAGAATCCCTGGTTGGACAAATGCTCTGGAATCCCTTGGTGGGTTGAGTTACTAGTCCTGGAAGCCTTGGTTAGACAAATGCTCTAGAAGCCCTGTATAAGTTGTGGGTTGAGTTACTAGTTTTGGAAGCCTTGGTTGGACAAACACTCTGGAAGCCCTAGAAGGCTTAGATGGAGACCAACCTAATGATGGTTTTTTTGTTGATGTCTGATCGTGAGGTGGAATCATTGTTTGATGGGTTGAGGTGGATGGCCTCTAGAAGCCCTAGATGAGTTTTGATTGATGTGTTCTATGAGATCCACATTCATGCTTGGAATATGGCACGAGGGTGAATGGATGAAGAGAGATTTGGCTTAGCCATTCTACGGTTGGGTGGAACATGGTAGTCCCATCTCTGGTTGGTTCATTGCATTGATTAATGAGAAAGACATTCCCTTGATTTTCATGTATAAAGGTACTGATGTATTTATGGATTTGGTGGTTGATATGTTTATTGTATTGATATTCCTATTATGCTCGTTATATGCACATTTTATGATAGAAACTATGTATGGCTCTTAGCATGTTTTTACTTGTATGTGAATGGATAATGTGTCTTGGACTTAATGGAGGATAATGCAGCAAATGGAATGAGGGAACAATGGTTCATAGTGATTCTTAGATAAGTATGAGATCCTGCACTTAATTCTATTGTTTACACCTGTAGATTACATATAGATGATATGTTTGACAAAACACATGTCATGGCTAATGGGGTTCTGGTTATGATATTATTTAGTTTATTTCTTTTCCGATTCCATTTACTTAAATTCAAAAAGGATGTTGAATCTTATCCATAGAGGCCTCTCATCACATGTTTACTCCTTGTTGGTCGGTTGCTTGGGTAGAGGAGGGTGTTACATGGGCTAGCATCCTTCCTTAGAAGAAGTTGAAGAGGGCATATCCCGGATCCCGTTTTCTTGGACTTAGTGTGGACTACTTCTCATAACATAAATGCATCTATATGTGGGCTAGCCAAGCATGTAGGAAAACTAAACAAGAGCACATATCCTTTTGGATCAAATAGATGTTGTTGAGGTGAGCAACGATTCATTCTTTTCTTCTTGCTTCTCTTGAATGAAATGACACAACATGGACTTCATCTATCAATACAAGGTTATGGATTGAAAGTATTGATTCCTACAACCCATGGTGTGTATATGGTCTGGAATGTAGTCTGAAACAATATGAATTCATGAATCAGAGTGAGCAATCTTTTCGTTAACTTCCTAAGCCTGAAGTATATGGATTTCATATTGAGCTTCTCGAGGAATGAATGAATGAATGATATACATTATTGACTAAGCATAAGACTAGCCTTGAGATTTTCTATCGGGACCGCAACCATCAAATCCCCATCACGAGTGGATACATTTTCATGACATGGTGATGGGGAGAAGAAGGGTCGCAACAAGAGTAGCATGAGAGGTAGGAGAAGGGAAAGAGACTAGAGGACTAGGGAAAACCAATACAGAGTGTGCAGGGTTATGAAATTTAGAAATAGGGTTGGAGTATAGAGCGAGATCCAAGTGAAGCATAGAGAGGAATAGGAACCAAAACAATAAAATATAGACCCCTCCTTGAGAGGCACAAAGGTTGTGAAGCCTCCACAGATGATGTAATAGGTTGCATTAACTAACCATAGGAACAAAACCATCCACCTAAACTCGATAATAAGAGGCACAACAATGAAATTAAAACACTAATTACAAAGGTAGTAAGGAAGAGAATTTACCAACAATATTAAAAGAGACAAATTCCAGCGAAACCCAGAAGAAATTTGGAGCATGCCATTATGCCTTTAAAGGAAAAAAATCCACTTTCTCCATAAATGAGAATTGAGTGTTATAACATAAAACCAACAAGAAAGAATGGAAATGAAAGGCCATGCTGAGAGGGCCTAGACCTTCCTCAATCAACTTGCAACAATTTTGAGCAAAAGCGAAGGAAATATCCTACAAGTGGTTTGAAGACATAACAAAGACTCGATATAAATGCAAAGAGTCACTAGCTAAACCAAGAAGATGAAGTGGAAGATAAGTCTCTAAGTTTATTGCTTTGGGGTGTCATTACTCTTACTATTATTTGAATGCATGGGGTTGTTTGACTACGACACCCCCTATTTAATGTACGAGGTGGCGATGGGCTTTCCAGCTTCTCCCATCCCTCAACATGAAATTTAACATACCCATAAAGGATTATTGATATGAAGTGATGAGGACGTTTAAATGGTCACACTGCTCTTTTCATACTTCATTGCTTTGAGGGGAATCAACATTAATTTTTTAGTTCGTATATCCCAAGTTCGCAAGATATTCAACCACTTTATTTCCATATTGACAATAGTGTGAGGGAAGGAGGACATGAAATGAGGGAATCAAATCATTACTATGAGAGATGAAGTTTTCAAGTGTTTGGATTTGATAGATATTTTCTGGAAAAGATCTATTAATAAGAGTCTTCTAGTATTAATAGCCATTTGTGACTCTCCTTCGAATTGAAGCTTTATAAAGCCATTGATAATAGCTAAGAAACAACATGATTCCAAAGAAAAGAATTCCACTAAATTATTGTTTTTTACTTCACAACTACTCGTAAACAAAAAAAGTCTTTACTATCATATTTTCTGTAGATACCTTTGAAGCTAGCCATCCTTGATTTCCTTTTGAAGCACCATCAAAATTTAATTTGATTCCCTACTCAAGGGATAAATATTTCAGGTGACCCAACTCTAAGATGTAAGGAAACATGGTCCAAATGGGGATAGGTAGTAGGGGAGAGCTCAAGTCTGGGTAAAAGAGCTAATCATGTGGGCTTGCTTCCCAATCTTGTTGATTCTAGTGGGAGGATAGAATTGTTTCTTGAACACTATGTAGGATGATTTTCCAGACCATAAAATTTATAGAGTGAGCTTAAGGTTATGTTCTTCCCTTATGAGTCATAGGAGGAATTCTGGCTCCATAACCAAAACTCTGTTAAAGATCAAATTATTGAAGATTCCATGATAATATTGATAAAAAAATAGTTATGAGGCTGGCATATTTTCTATCAAAATGCCTAAATAGAAGCAAAAATCAATCCCATATGTTCTTTGAAAAGTTGCAAGAGTTAAGGAGGTGCTCCATGTCTTCCTTGTTGGCTCTACAAAAGAAAAGAAAATTGAAGGACCCTCAAACCCTTTTCTTCTAATTCTATTCTAGGAGAGATCTCAACAGCAGTGAGACTTTAAGCCAAAGATGTTGAAGCCAAATTATGCTCATGATAAACCATTTCATTTTGTCACAAGAGCTAAATATAAATTTCCAAATCAAAACACCTAATTAAATAATTCCATACACATAAATATTGTACTAATGCATAGATATAAAAGAAATTAAATGTTCGATGGATATATATTCTTGTTTACAATTGAAGTCAAAAATTGTATGATCATTTCTATTTCAATGGATAATTTTCAATATTTTAATGGAAAAACGTGTGGACTTATTAAGCTGACAGGCGTAGTCTATATTGGAATTGAGGTTGAAGAATTTTTATTTATTAAATGAATCACTAAAATTTCCTCTCTTGAGAATATTCTTTTGTCTTGTATATAATTGGACAGATGTAATTAGGGATTTCTAAAAGGTTTCTCAGTTGCAAAATTCATAAGAATTGTGTGTCTTCCATCTCTATTAACTCACGTCCTCCATCACCCATCCAAGCCACGTTACAAATTTGAATAATCTTTTGTGTTTTGAATTCATTAGTATAGGCATTTCCAATTATATTCATAGAGGAATTTCATCTTTCTTGCCGAACAATGGCATGAAAGTATCAAGTTGACCTGAAATTGAACCAAAATAAATTAGGTTTGTGGGAGAATGCATAGATATGGGAAGTATTGCAGTGACTTTCAGTGTGATTGTACATTCAACAAGGAGGTCACCAGCTCCATTTCTATTTTTGGGAGTGGGTTGCATGATCACATTTATTGTCTTTTATTTTATCATTCCATCATAACGTGGGAGTAGAGAGTGAAGGCCCTATGGTCTTGAATATGAATATGTATTTGTGCAGAGAAAAGAATGGTGGTGCACAGAATAGAAGGGAATCTTGCCATCCTCGCCATTCTTCTTATTTTGAGCTCAACAAGTGATATCATGATACGCAACGAAACAGGTAATTTCAAGAACCCATCATAAAGAATTTCTTGATGGCTACCTCTTGGATGCCAAAATGGTTGTTGGATAGAATAATGTAGAGTATTTTGCCTGTATTCTCATGGAGGCCATGTTGTGCCATGACATTTTGGTAAACCCTATGGCAAGAATCTAGATGATAGTCATGAGAAGAACTGAGGAAGATGCCACCATATTCCATTTTTGTAATACCCTATTGGTCTTCTTCTTGCTTACTGAATAAATATGTATATAATTAAATTATTTGTGTGCTTATCTTATATGTTTTTTATATCCCTAATATTTTTTTTTATTGAAAAAGAAAGAAGGTTATTGGTGCATGGTAAACCATAATAAAGTATTGTCAAAGGGGATTCCTAGAATGCAAAATGGAACTAAAAATATTCCAATGACGTGTTGGGCATAAGTTTTGTAACCTTATTGGTATTATGAACCCTAACAAGGCGGTGTTAAATGTCTGCCCACAGTAAATAACCCAAAAATAAATAACTTCAGTAACTTTATTGGTATTATGAACCCTAGCAAGGCAATTTTAAATATTTTCACATAATAAATAACTCAAAAATAAAATGAAAAGGGAATGGAGGCACTGGCCACAATTATTTCAATAAAGAGATTAGAGAATGAAACATTGTAAGTCTATTAAATTTTGGAAATTCACTTCATATATTTTATTTTTTAGTTGATAGTATATATTTTTTTAATTTTTAAGGATGGTGATTTAAAACCTATTCCAACAAAAAGATTAGAGAATGAAACATTGTAAGCCTATTAAATTTTGGGAATTCACTTCATATATTTTATTTATTTTTTAGTTGATAGTATATATATTTTTTTATTTTCATTTGATAGAGATGGTGATTTACAAACATTTTAGAAGATCTAAAAGTAATAAAATTTTCTAAATTTCATAATTATAATAAAAAGTTCACCTATCATATAATCTCTATTCTAATACAGCGTTTTCAATATTTAATAAATAAATAAAAAACAAAACCCGTAACAAGTTTCTTTTCCCATTTCTATTCTAGTGAAACAGTTTCTAAATTTTCAATTTTTATTTAAATTTGGACTTATTTTAGCGTGAAGTTTTAGCGTGAAACCCACCAGGAAAAAATGAACACCCGATATATCTGTTTTATAATTAACAGGTTTCGTTAAATCTGTTCATCTCATCTATATTCTAGTGAAACATTTTCTAAGATTTCATTTCCAAAAAAAGATGTGTGAACTTATTTTACGGTGAATCGCCCACTAGGAAAAAATGAACACCCAATATGTCTGTTTTATAATTTATTTGGCAATCAATTAAATGGCCTCCCATTGGATATAATAGTGAGGATAATAATATGAGATATTTCTTTATAATAACCTGGTAACAAAGCCCATTAATAAACATCGACCGCGAAGTATTTCTTGTTATGAATTTTATGTTATTAAGTTTAAAATTAATTATTACATGTTCTTCCCTAGATTGTTTCTTGTTTGCCAGTAACACACGCCATTCGAAGGATTATCAAATTATATTACATCATCAATGTGTGCACCCCATAATTCCAAGAATATGTGGGTTTAATAATAAAAAAAAAATCAACAAAATTGTGAAATATTTTTTTTGTGATGTAGCGTGAAGTGGAATCCTGTGATGATAGAAATAGTCGCGGAAATAACCTTAGTAAATATTTTAACTTTAGAAAGATTTAAACATATTCCAATATAGAATATAATACATCTCTAGTGGTGGTGGAGGATAGGATTTGTACAAAATTAATATACGCATGCCTGCTGTGGTTCAGATGCCACTTGCAACGAAGCTACTTGACGTTGCAATTTGCGCTTTTCTCTGCCCGGTGAGCTTCACCTGTCACAGTCTACTCACCCTCCGCAATACAGAAAACCCGTTGCCGTCATCGGCTGTACAAAAGCACGTTCGTTCCCTCGATTAGAAGGGCGAAAATAACAGATCGTTTAAGGGAAAATAATTCCCACTTGATGCAATTAGAGGTCAATAGCATCCACCGACATTTTAAATTTGCTGTCACCGACAACCCAACGACAGTATGATCTTCTCATCGGAATCCTTCGCTGCTTTCCAAGGCAATGTCGCCGTCTCCACTGTGCTGTAAGGAGCCACGCTGTTCAATCTGAGCTCCCACAAAAAGAAAACCATCGCTTCAATACAAATTTGCGCATTCAATCATCTCATTTCAAAACTAAAAATAATCGATAAATGATCTATTCGTTTCATTTCCTATTCAGTCATCTAAATAGACAGACAAGAAATTGTAGATGATGCTAGAGTTTGATTACCTCTCCTTTCGCTTTTGGAGGAAGCGTTGCAGAGATAATTTCTTCACTATTTCCATGCCTGCACGCGGGACAATAAACCATGTTAAATCAGTTTTATACCTAAAAACCTTCATTTACCCTTTCACATTCTATCTATCCAACCCCTATTCAAAATAACAGATGTGTCATACGCCTCTTACCTGCTGCCACTTTTTGAGGTTGATTTTCATTCACAGCGTTCAATGCAGATTTGGAAGGCTGCTGTCCGGATGTCTCTTCAATTTTGCCGCTGGTAATCTTACAGGTTCTTTTGTTGCTCGAGCTAGTGGAGCTGGCAAGCTTCATAATGTCTTCAACCTGCCAAGAAAATGTCAAAGTACTCAGTCGGAAATAAAGTAAAAGGCAGACAGATGAGGGAATCATGTTGTTTTATCAAAATTTACACAAATGTTCTTGATGTATTATATGAGTTGCTCGGATCAAAATAAGACCTTGTCAGCAGGAATATCGTAAACATTCACCACTCCGTTATAGAAAATAGTGAATTGAGATGTGGATAGTTTCTCCGGCACTTGTGCTTCAACGAACCGGCTGAAAATAGTGCCATAAATATATATAGTTAGCCTTGTGAACGTTTAAATCGCTTTCAATTGAAAGAATTCCTTTAAAAATAATTCAAATGGCAAATATCTGGACAAGAAAATACCTGGAAATTGGATTAGTGAGGCCGATTTCCGAAGGCAGGCTTATATTTGATTCTGTAACTCTTGGGTTTGAACTGAAACCGGTGCTTAATGGAAACAATTCCAAAATTTCAACCTTCTTGCCCTCTGACTGTTGGTTCGATGAAAGCAACTTTAGCATCATCTGCGGTTTTATCCGCGACAGATGTTGCATGACTACTGTTCCATTCATGAAAAATAGATATAATATCAGCAAAAGCATTCCTTCAAAACACAAATGGAAGACAGATATATTGAGAGAAGGCATATTGCACTAATCGATCTGAAAACATAGCGGCAAGAAAGATTGAGGGTGTTTGCAAAAGAAAGCATACATCTGGTCTTGGCTTGGTGTTTTTCAGGACCGAATTCCAAACTATATTTACTGTCCTTCATTACTCTTCCGTTAGCTTCAGAGGCGTTCTGAACGTGTAGAGTCTCGAAAGCCACAGATGCACCTGGCGACATAGCTTGCAAACTCAAATATTGTTCCGATAAATCACCAAAGTTCCACTGCAATCGACCCTTTTCCTGAAGCTATACGCCTTCGGGAGATCTATCAAAGTTCCAAATAAATATAGACAATAAGAAATCAGGAGCACGATAAAGCCTGATAAACACGCATGTGAAGTATTATTGCTTTTAATGAATGGAAATGGATCGCAACTTCAGCGGCTCCTCCGGCACCGGCGTCCCTTTAGCCTAAGCACGTGAACCACGTGCTCTGTTTCCGTCAGAGAACTTTGCAACGTGTCATATAACGGAGCCAGTGCGTGACTCGCATTATGCATATTCCCCAATTTTTCCACGGATTTGACGTGATGAATCCTATCGCGTCATTTCCAGCACGGGAGAAACATGGAAGGAATTGTGGGTTGCTTATTGGTACATTACATCTGATTTGATATATCTTAGAGCGTTTGAAGTTGGCGTATGAAGTTGGAGTGTTTTATAAAAATAAATGGATATTTAAGTATTATGAAAAATCTTATGAAAATATTTTTTAAATGTGATGTATCGTAAATAATATGCATTTTATTATAATGTTTTAAATGTTGTATGATATATATTTTTGGATTCATATGTAGATTTATATGGTATTTAATGCACTATTAAGAAGTTTATATTGTTTACCATTATTTATAGGGTGTATATTCAACTTAGGTAAAGTTGAGCTATTTTACATTTTTTTTATTAAATCATTTATTACCATTCTTGGTAAAATTATTCACGCATTGTTTTCAAGGTGGAATAGCTCCAAAAATAAAAAGGCTATTTTTTTATTAAGATAGAGCAACTTCATCGAATAGCATACAGTGCATACTTCCTTAATTTGATAGTTCTAATTTTTTTAATAATAATTGTTAAATAAAAAACTACTT
This sequence comes from Pinus tabuliformis, assembly GCA_031772625.1. Classification (NCBI taxonomy): domain Eukaryota; kingdom Viridiplantae; phylum Streptophyta; class Pinopsida; order Pinales; family Pinaceae; genus Pinus; species Pinus tabuliformis. The sequence goes on along the minus strand of CM062808.1, from coordinate 813,183,593 downwards.
AATTTTTATTTTTTTAAATTCAACCCCATTTGAATATTTGAATAAATACCAAAAAAATAAAAATTACAAATTGTATTTACCCTTTTAAAATAACTATAAACTCCTAACATATTTAGGCAAATCATCATATCCATCTGCAAACTATAAGAATATTTAAAGTATTCAAAGCCCTATTGAATATTTGAATAATGTTTAAATGAGCGAAGAAAAAAGTGGTGTATCTTTTTGCAAGCTTCGAGGCGGTGCATCTGTTTTTTTCCTGGTTCTCTTTTTTAAATACCGTCCACTTTTTTGGATATTATGTCTATGTTTATTATTTTATTATGTAGTTAGATATTTTAATTTTGGAATATAGTTTATAAAATTTTAATGTTTATTATGTAGTTAGATATATTTATTTTGGAATATAGTTTATAAAATTTTAATTTAATTATTGATAATTATTAAATGGTTGATAGAGATTTATTTTTTATAGAATATTTAAAAAAATTAATAATATTTGTAAATTAAAGATTGAGTAGTTATATTTTTTTTGTCATTTTAATTTAAATTGATTAATTAAAAAAATTGTCATATGAAATGAGTTATAATTTTTGGGCATATGGTATTGTTAAACCATGATATTATAACAAAATCTATTACACATTAAAAATCCTCATGGTAAAATAGATGGTACTAAATCTGTATGGTTAGAAAGTGTTTATTGGAAGGAGAAATTTTCATGTGAGCAGAGAAGTGCATAGTTATGAAAGAAACTACATGTTTAGTGGACGAACAGTCTTATTTAGATAGTGGACGAAGGCGCATGATGTGATTTAATTTTCATAGCATAAAGTTGTATATTTCTTTTCTTTTGTTAGGTAATGTGAGTTTTGAGATAACTAGCATATTTAATATGTGGTTTGAGTAGTTTTGACCTTGGGTCATCTAAGTTGTCATGTTATCAAAATTGCCACACAAACCTTTAGCATGGATGAATTTTTCCCATGAAGTTTGACAAGTGACCTTTTCATCACAAAATAACTTAACATAACACCCTACACAGCTAATTCGTCGTATTGTTAAAATCATCTAAAAATCGCACTCTCCCTAGATTACACCAACCTTTAGCATAGCCAAAATTTTCCCTATAAAATTTTAAACGAAACTTTTTATAGTATAATATCTTAACAAAACACCCTATCACTCTCTATTCTACACTCTCTAAACTTAAAATATTATAATCTTTTTATAAATACATATCCAAAAAAATATGTAAACCGGTTCATTAATATTTAAATTTTAAACTAATTCACACATTTGTAATGAATGAATACCCACTCGGACTCCCTTTATGTTTAATTTAACAATAATTTATATAGCCTCCCACTGGACGTGGACATGACACTTAGCGTAATAGCAAAATATTTTTAAAAGGTGTAATGCATTTAATAAATAATATATTACCGCGTAGTATTTAATACTTCCTCCGATGAATTTTCAATTATGCTTTAAATTCTATGATGTAAAATCTATCATACAATACGTTAAGTTTTTTTTAGTTAAATATTTGTTTACCACGGTTAACAAACACCATTAAAATTAACATACAAAAAGTATAAAAGTATACTACATTTTTTCGAATCAATATTAATGTGTATATCACATCATTTGAAAAAATAATTGGAATTGTTTTTAATGCGATTTTTTGGAGATTTTGGTGAAAAAATTGAGGTTAAATCTTGATTTGTATTATTTAAAATGGTTTTTTAATTGTATATTTGGATTCAACACCCTGAAAAACCTCTAAGACGCTTTGATTGTGCAGAAATTAGCTATCAAACTTGTGATTTCAATAAATTGGTGCCAGATTTTAGAGAAATTTGATCAGAAAAACCCACAAAAAAATTCCAAAAAATCTCACTAAAAATAACTCAAAATAATTTATTTAAAAAATAATAATTTTAAATTTAATATAAGGAAAATATTAAGTTCTATGTCATAAATTAATAATTAATTTTAATTTATTATTGCTTATAGCGTGGGTAGAATCGAAGGTGATGGATTTACCTTTATTTACTCTGTAAAATAAAGATCACGAGTTTGAAATTTTTTAACGCAAAAGATAGTTATGTTAAGTATTGGTGTAGCTCCAATGTAAATTTTTATTGATTTTAATAATTTTAATAATAATTTTTCACGTGATTTTTAGAAAAAACAAAACAACTTAAGAACCAAAAAAATAATTAACTTTTTATTACTTAATGCTTCTCACATAATGCTTTCTCGCCTTATAATGTAAAGTTAAGTACAATAATAATAGATTATTTATTTGCATATGTTTCTATGCTGCGGTAAAGATAGAAGGTTGCCCAGTTAACAAAATCGCTCCACTTTAACCCTAACTCGCAATGAAGATACCTTACTATTGCAAGTTGCACATTATTTTGCCACCAATAAGCATCGCCTATCACACTATAATCTAGTCATCCGAATCGTTGGCTGCTTTCCAAGGCAATGTCACTGTCTCCATCGTGATGTAATTAGAATTAAACAAATTGAAATATCTTCAATGATTCATATTAAATATCGACAATATCTTTAAATAATATTCAAAATTATTAATTATAGGTTCATTACAAATAGAATGTCATACTAAAAGACATCAACATAAATAGATTAGATTCCGTTCAATAATATATCTTAATATAATTAAACAATCTTTTATAATAATAAATTTAAAATCTTATTTGAAATTTATATAAATAAATTAATTATAGGCACGTGAGTGTATGACGCGCTGGTGGGGGTGGTAGGCTTTCGCACCCCTCAGTTAGGATCGATTCCTGCAGCATTTGATTCAATGATGACGTATATGTTCTGATGTGTTCCGATGTCGACGTATTCTGCACGTATTCTGCTCGCTTTGGCGATATTGTATAATGAAATCTGCTGGCTTCGGCGATATATGATGTATTGTGATTGTTCAGCGGGGATTCCTTCCCCCACTTTAAAATAATTTAAATATTTAAAATATAATTAAAAAAAAATTTATAATAATTTTTATTTTGAAATTTACCTATATAATTTAGGTATTTAAAATTTATTTGTAGACATGTAATAATAATATTTAAAATAAATAAATATATATATATATATATATAACTTAAAGCTGTAAGTATATAAAACAAAATAAAATAATAATACTTTTTTTATATAGTTAAAAAAAAAGCAATTAATTTTACCAATATCAAATTATTTTTACACTATAAGAAAGCTTTAAAAATATAAAAAATGTTCAGCATCATTCCTAATAAGTAAAGAAATCAAGTATTATTTAAAAATAATTTAAGTGATTTATTATTTAATTTAAATAGTCATATAAGATATGAAAACAATTTTTGTTTAATGAGTAAAACGAAAAGCATTTTTATTTTTAAAAATTCAGATTTTTAATTTTTCATCTTATTTATTACAAATAAATAAGTAATTGAATAATTTTTTATTTTCTAAGACATTTGTTGAAGTCTCATATTAAATTATTTCTTAATTTGTGCACATAAGTAGATCAAAGACTATTTCACGTCTTTCTTTTCAAAAAGCTATAAAACATATGGAAGGAGAGAATGAATCACATCTTTAATTTTTTATTTTCTAAGACATTTGTTGAAGTCTCATATTAAATTATTTCTGAATTTGTGCACATAAGTAGATCAAAGCCTATTTCACGTCTTCCTTTTCAAAAAGCTATAAAACATATGGAAGGAGAGGATGAATCACATCTTTAATAACCAATAATCAGAAAAAGATGTAATATGGGAAAAAACATTGTAGAGTGTTTGAAATAGTACTACACCACCCTTGGTCATTGTTAGATTGTGAAGTCGAAGGTTTTGATGCCACAATTTTCCATAATATCTAATTGTTTCCATCTCCTTCTATCAATCCTTTTCCTCCAAGAAGCCCATCTTCTAGCCCTCTAGCCTCATGGAGCCCTCCTCCCCTTGGATTCCTTAAACTTAATTTTAATGGACAATTTAAAGGAAATGTAGGTTCTGTTGGTCTTGGAGGAATCTTCTGTGACAATCATGGGAAACAAGTTTTTCTATTTGTAGATTGTATGGGACATTCAAGTAAAAATAAATTTGAATTTGTAGCTCTAGAGATTGGCCTTATTATTGCATTACTGCAAGTCTTCTCTAGCTGATTATGGAGGGTGATTCTCTGTTCGTCATCTTAAGAGTAAATAAATTGATCGATCAAGCTTCCCCAAGGATTTTTTCCAACAATTGGAGATTGGAAAAATATATCACACATATTAACCATCTAATACATATGATTCCAATCATTATTCTGTCTCACATCAAGAGAATAGGAAATAAGGTAGTAAACCTTTTGGCCAACTTGGAATACAATAACATTCACCTTCATATTTCAGCAAGTTGGAACAATCACTTATGGAAGGACAAGAGACCTGAACTTATTGAAATTATAAACAAAGATGAAGAAACCCTATTGGAGGTGGAAGAACATGAAGGACTAGCAAGCATTGAGGAGAAACTATGCAACAAACCAAATCTTGAACCTTCAATTACTCCATCCATTCCTGACACTATTTTTATTTTCATGTCCTCTTGATGGTTTCAGTTAAATTATTATTTTTATACTTCACTTGGAATTTACCAATATAATGGCATAATGAAGTTGTTGTCGATAAATTTTTTATATGTATATGGTTAGTATATGGATATTTGGGATAAAAGACAGTAGCTTTTGTCGTTGCTCTAGTTTCATATGCATGTGGTTAGTATATGGTTGTTTGGGATAAAAGACATTAGCTTTTGCCATTGCTCTCGTTCCATATGCATGTGGTTAGTATATGGATGTTTGGGATAAAAGACATTAGCTTTTGTCATTGGTCTCGTTTCAATATGGTAGAACACGTTAAGGTGATGTTGATATTATGTAATTTGGTATTAGTTTAGTACAAAAAAATTATTTATTAAAAAATAGATGCTTTTGTGCATTTTTGAATTGATTTCCGTAGATTACCCAATTAAAACTTAAAATTCCAAAATTTCAACTAAAATTGACAAAAAAACATGCCCATAAAAAACAAAAACTTCTAACCATTAGACTACTAATTTTTTTTTTTTAACTTGACATCATAACATTTTTCTCCAAACTACTTAAAGTGAGTGACATGTTTTCAACATGAAATAATAACTATATATATATATATATATATATATATATATATATATATATATATTAAAATTTCCATATCCTACCAATTACACAACTAAAATTTAAAATACCAAAATCTCAGCCAAATTTGAGAAAAAGATGTGTAGAGAAAGCAAAAAAATTCTAATAGACAACTACATGTTTTTAACATAATGTCATAACAATTTTCAGCACACTTGAATTCAATAACATGCTTTCAGCGTAAAGTAATAAACAGAAGTTTAGAAAAGATACCCACTTAATTTTCCACATCCTTTATGTTTATACGTGGGCACCTCTTTTTGTTCTTATTCTTCTCAATTGATCCATCTTCTTTTCCTCTTTTTAGCAGGGTGATCATTCTCAAATAATTCGATTCATTTATTTACATATTGTTGGCTTGCTTATGGGGATTCCCATTAGATTCAGTTTTCTTTTTTTTTTCACGTCTCTATCGCTTGAAGTAAAATTAAAAACTTGTAGGAATAGTTTTTAATGATGAGAAGCTCGAGAAAAACCAAATGGTTAATCATTAAAGTGAAGTGAGAAGTGCAATAATTATAAAGAAATACACAAATAAACCATATACGTATTATTCAGTTTAGAAAACTTTAGTTTACGAAGAAAACGAAATTTAATAATAACTTTATTATTTTCCAATGTATCCAAGTTAACCAACACTTTCGTCAGAGCGAAGTGCTCAAATAGGCACATTCCAATGTGAAATTCCTAAAAAATTTAAAGCTTTATGACATGTGATATATCATCGCTCGATGTCACATGTTATTAATATCGGCGTCATAAACTATTATTGTTAAACTAACCATTTTGACTCTTTTACTCCGTCATACTTATTTAATAATGCCCCTTTTTAATTTGTCTAGGTATTTTTTTTTCATATTTAATATGTCATGTTTTTCTCTGATTTAGGTAGCTCTAGATAGACTCAGAAATCAAAGAGGGCTCAAGAAACAATCAAAAATCAAAGTTTATGGATCGTAGTGAAACGAGGGTCAGATCAAAGATCTCGTCGCAATATTTCCAACATCACAAATGTCGCCTCAATCTGACATCATATGTGAAAGTTACGATCAGTCAAAGTTTTGATCAAATTAGGCTCCCTCGCTAAAGTTAGCAAATCACCAACAAAATTTGAAATTCCATAAAGCCTTGAAATTTACAGTTTCAAAATCAGGAAGAATTTATACTCATTTTTCTTAGTTTTTCGCTAGGAACGTGATGTGGTGAACAGATTTTTCATCTAAGCAGTGGAAGTTCATCCAACCCACGAGAAGGAATGTTTAGGGAATCTCTAAGATTCCCAAGGGCCAAGATTTTAAACGAAGCAGAAAGGGGTCGAGTTTATAGTCATTTTCACAATTTTTCACCAGGAACTCAATGTTGTAGTCCATTTCTTCAACAAAAGTGTACATTTTTAGGCCATCCCCAAAAGTGGAGGTATAATGTCTTTTTGTACATGCATGTAATTTCATTTCGTTCAAGATTAATGAAAGATTCCTCCCCACATTGAGCATGGCCCGAAGACTTAACCTACACTGGATGAATTCCGTTATCAACCTATTCTGTCTTTTCTTCTCATGGTCGTCATTTATTTACGCTTCTTTTATATGTATGCATCTTATGGTTACATGTCATTTTAAATGCAATTTTGTATGTATCTTTGAAGTGAAAAGATTAGATCAAGCTTGGTATCAGAGCGGGTCTTCTGTTGATGTGAATTGCAAATGTATGAAAACTAGGGAAAATCCCCAAAAAGGTGAAGGAAAGAACAAACCTAGGCACAAGTAGCTTGGATTATCAGGGATAAGTGGTTGAGCCTAAATAAAAGTGGTATCAGAGCAGTCAAAGCTTTGAAACTATAACAAAAGTGGATGAGGAAAGAACAAAAAGTTAAAATCAGCAGGATTGGACCGGCAGAGGACTTCCCCTGTGAGGAAAAATCAATGAGATTGGAGCTTTTGGAGAAGCAGAAAGATAAGTGGCATCCATACATTAATGAAGCTATTATGCAGTGACTGAGGGAAAATAAACAACCAATTTATGTTTGCAGCAAACATTAGCTTGATATCCAACAATGTTGTGAAAGAAGAAGAGGGGGCAAGTAGTGTATCAAGAGAAAAAAAAATTGTGATAGAACCCAATAATAGATTTAAATTACTACAAAAAAAGGATGTGAGGATATAAGAGTTCTAACGAAAAGTGAGAAAGAGAAATTGGAAAAAGCACGATAGCTTTGAAAGCTAAGAAGTAGACATGTTCTAGAGAAAGAAACAAAGTCTCTACAGTAGAGAACCAGGAGGAAAAAAACTTCCAACAAGTAGAGTTGGGTAGAAGTTTCCAGAAGAAGTTTCAGAAGAGGAATAAGGAACACCTAAAGGCTAAACTCAAAAGGAGGCTTTGTGAGGTATTGGTAGCAGATACAATAATTGCTCTAAGAGAAAGGCTTGGTTGCAGCTCACAGGTTAACAAGAATAGTTCACAAAGAGAAGAGAGAGGAGATAAGAGATGGCTACAGATAATCATGTGATAGGTTCCGAGATAGGTCATAGTCAAAGAATGTGGGATATAGAGACAACTGGGAAAAGGAGAATGCATGATGAATAAAGAGGGAGGGAGATAGCTTTGATGAAGGAAGAACTCACCCAAATGAAGAAGAAAATACAAAAATAAATGAAGCAATTGTAGGAAGAATTAAAGAAGAAATTGAGGAATGGAGTTTATGTTGGGAAAAGAGTGCAACAACAAGTTAAGAATTTGCATGCAAATAATCAAAGAAAGAGGATGGGGCATCAAATCAGAAATTGTTTGAAAATGCTCAAAGAAACTGAATCCAAAGAGGAAAAAGAGTGCATTTGTGCACTTGAGCAAGGATCCATCCTTGGAGATGATGATAGTGACGAATATATCGAGATGAGACCTTTTGAGAGTCTCATAAATGATGCATGAGAATTCGGACTTAGCCAACAATGTGATTGTCTGTTCACATGTTGTGGCTAACATGAGATGAATTTCATTGACCTGAGTGGTCAAAATCAATTTTTAGTGGAGAGGGTTGGATCTCTCGAAAATTATCTTTACTCCAATTATTGTAATAATTAAAACAATGTATTATTTTTAGAATAGGAGATAAGTTGTTAATATAGGTGTGTATCAGAGCTTGAGAAAAAGGATTTAATGGTTGAGTTGATAAAAATAGAGATTGAGTTGTCAATGCAGTTAGGATAGGATTTGATTCATAAAAGAGGAAATAATGTAATGACAGAGGGATTAGATGATCGACAATAGAGTAAGCAAGTGAGAGGTGTGTGAGAGATAGGGTTAGAGAGTGAACAGATGTCAAACAAACTGTTGTAATCGAGCTAAGAGGGCAAAACTCTGGAAATTTTATTTTTTTGAATAAATGATTAAGTGTGGTGTTGCGTGTTAATCCTAGTGCAGAAATTCATTTGTATTTATGTATCGGTGTTCTGGACCCTAATCAAGTAATTTTCTCTGTTTAAACATTTTATTTATAAATCACATTCAATTAGCATTAAGAGTTAATATTGAACTCAAGTGCTAAATCTTTCCTTAAGCATCTTTCTTAAAAGTATGAATTAAGCACGTGGGTAGTATTCAATAAGTGAGAAGTGGTATCTCGCGCACCCTAAATGTGGTAAACGATATTTCTATAATTCACGCGATTAGCCTAAGTGGGTGACACATAGCATAAGAAAACTACTTTTCTCGTGCGCTTTTGACCTGATATTGGTCGTGCAAGATTTCACGTGAGATTGCGTGATATCCATTAGATCGTGCAGGATTAATCGACGGTGGAGATCGGCCGAGCTAGTTAGCAAGTGGGTGACGCGATATTCATTAGATCAGAAGGAGTGAAATCAACAGCACATATTGAAGCGCCTGACAAAGGGAAAAGTCAAAGAAGGACCGATGGTGATTGGTCAAGTAAGTAGGACCCTTGGGAAAAATCCATGTACAAGATTTGTCAACACGCAACTGATTGGTTAAAAAGTTAACCAGTAGTCTAACTCCAGACTACCACCCCATTTTCATCAACCTCCTACATCATTTTAGTATCAGATCAAGGATTAAGTTTTGCTACAGTAAACATGCCACCGAGGAGAGGAGCTGGCATAGGTTGGGGAAGACCTGTATCAAATGTAGTTCTGTTGGATGAGATTCAAAATCTACATACAAGGATGGAGACAATGGAGACTACTTAGAGGAGAGCACCTAATGAAGGAGATTCTAGTGCTGCAGAAGAATCTTCTGAGGAAAAAGAAGAGGATGAAAGTGAAGATGCCAAAGTTCTCAAGATATTGGCCAAAGCAAGTGGAAGACCAAAGGCGGAAATACCTTTGTATGATGGGAACTCAATGTAGAAGAATCGATGGACTGGATCAGTTCATTAGACAAGTATTTTGACTATGAGGAGGTTGATGATAAAAATAAGGTGAAATTTGGAGTTACCAGATTGAAGGGTCATGCAGCTATCTGGTGGGATGAATTACAAACATCCAGAGGGAGAAAGGGAAAGCCCAAGATTAAACAATGGGATAAAATGGTAAGTAGATTGAAAGCCAAATTTATCCTAAAAGATTATGAGTTAAATCTTTTCAGACAGTTACAAAATTTGAGGCAAAAAGGAATGACTATCAAAGAATACTTAGAAGAGTTTTATAAGTTTTATAAAGTGGTAAACAATATTTCTAGAATTCATGTGATTAGCCTAAGTGGGTGACATGTATCACGAGAAAACTACTTTTCTCACACGCTCTTGACCTGATATCGGTCGTGCAAGATTTCACGCGAGATTGCGCGATAGTCATTGGATCGAACGAGATTGATCAACAGTGGAGATCGGCCAAGCTAGTTGGCGAGCGGGTGATGCTATATCCATTAGATTGGAAGGAGTGAAATCAACGATGCAGATTGAAGTGCCTGACAAAGGGAAAAGTCAAAGAAGGACCGACGGTGATTGGTCAAGTAAGCCGGACCCTCAGGAAAAATCCATGTACAAGATCCGTCAACGTGTAGCTGATTGGTTACAAAGTTAACCAATAATCTAATTCCAGATTACCACCCCATTTTTGTCAACCTCCTACATCAATAAATAATTTAGACAATTAGGAAAATATGGACGAGTTGTTGATAGAAGATAAAGGTCATGTTGATATTGATTTTAACAATTGGTGTATGAATGTAGAATTTGTTCCAAATGAAGGATAAAGAATTGATTTTATTCTATGTAGAGAGGAGGAACAATCACTGAGTACTATCGAACAGGTTGGAAAGAAGACATAATTCTCTTGGGAAAATGTTCAAAGTGAAGATATGGAGGAACAACCTCAGATTGAGGAGCACATGTGTGTGGATACTGGAGGTATTGAGAAGGAAGTTACTATAGTGAATAAAGAAGATGAAGATTTGATGTGAAGCTTGAAGATATTGGTGTTGCATGAGAAAAGGATGTTGGAGTAGCCAAAGGAGACTTCAAAGTCTCATATTTTTAAGACTCACAATTGGTTTGTTTCTATAGGTTATGAGGATATGCATGAGACAATAAAATGGCTTCGAAATATTTCAATTGATGAAGTACAAGAAACATTGGAAGAGGACATGCAAGATTGAGGAGGAGTAAGCATGGAAAACATTGTGGTTGAATTGAAGTGTTTAGAATATTGGTTGGAGAATCAAAGAACAATGGATTGTAGCATACCAAGTAAGGATGAGATTGACTTTTCCATGAAGGAAATGCAACAATAAATGGGCAACAATGATGATAGGTTCTGATAGAAAATGCAAGGAATGATGAGAGAAAATCAAAATAATTGGTATCTTGATGTGATAGTGGAGGACAACAACAAATTCCATAAAGAAAGGAGTGATTTGGGCCAGGAAAAGGACAAGTTGGATATTGAAATAGAGGAAATGAGGAAGTTGATGTTGAAAGAACCTTAACAAAAGAAGTATTTTGGGAAGAAGAAAATGAAAGGCAACATATTGTAGATGGTGGAGCAATTTTACATTAGTAAGGAAGGAGGAAAAATACAACATAAAGTATGGAATCCTGGAAGGATGAAGAAGACAACAATAGAGCAACAACATGAGAAAGAGAAGGAACAACTATAAACAAAGTTTAGGACCCAGGAAGATTCACTTCATCAACACATGGTCAGGAGACCATGAGTCTTTTTCACCTTGGGAGTTTGATGCAATAACATTCAAACTTCCAAGTCAAAATTGTATTTTGATAAGACCTACGGGTTTTTATTTAACAAGGAAGTTAGTTTCGTAATTGAATATAATTATTTAATTATCATACTTCCTATGCTTTTGGAGAGTTATAGAAATAATATGTATTTAGAAATACAATTGTACTCAGATCTATTCTTTGGGATAAGTCTCAGGAATATTGAAAGAGTTAGAGAGAGTTGGGGATTAGTTAGATCTTTTGAGGAAAATATAGATCTATAGGATCTAGTTTAGGTGAGAAAATAGTGGATATGGTCAAGAAGGAGAGGCTTGTTGTAATGTTTTACATATTTGAGTAATAGAATGCACCTGTGTATTATTTGCAATCCTTTTGTATATCTATGTTTGTTAGCTCCAATCCTTGTTGCATTCGCTGTCACTGTGAGTGTGATTTATTGTTGAATGTGAAATACATTGTTGGTTTTCCAACAACAAATGCCATAAATCTGAGTGGCATGATCATGCAAGAGTCATAGAGTATTTAGTAAAAGCTCAAAAGAGGTAGAACACCTTGGATTGGAAGGTTAGAAAGAGAGTCAAAAAGTGAAATAAGATGGAATGAACTAGATGCAGTTATTGATTAAAGGCGTAGTTGATAATCCTTGGTAATCAACCAATTAACCAAACAATATCAAGAGGGATTCACATCCCTGTAATATCACGGAGAAGGGGAGAGTTAGATCGATACCATTAGTCAAAGTGGCAAAAGATTGCAAAGGAAGAAGTACAAAGGCAAATTCGAGCGCAGAGGAGTGCAATGCTAAGTTTTTTTTAAGTCATGATGGAATTCCATCGTTGGTAGCACCAAGAGATTCAGCTTGAGAAAAAAAAGTTAGTTGAGAGCATCAATCTAGAGGATTTATTCCCAAAGGACAACATAAGTTCTTGATAGGAATAGGCGGGCTAACTAGGACCAACCTGATGCATGAGCCGAACCAATCAAAAGGAGGTTGGGCTTGGGTGGAGTAAGTGGGACTGCAAGAGAAGTGTCAACTATGTACAGAAGGAAATACACATACACTTTTAGAAAGAAGTGGGATCGACAATTAACGAGAGTTGGGTCGATAATTAATGGAAAATCACGTAATTTTTTTCCTGAAGATTCCCCTTTGTGTGCTCTTTTGGGACAAGCTGAGGTGATGGAAGTTGGGCGAACATGACAACTGGCCAATAGGAAGAGAGTTTGGATAACATGTATAAGATGATAAAATAAGGAGTGGGATCAAGAAACCTATATCAGTCACATACATGAAGAAGGAGAATAGTTCAAGTGCTAGGAGATTATAAAGGGGGGTCATGCCTAGATACATATATACATGTGTGGTCTCAGGGGCTATTCTAAATGGTTTTAACAACGATGGATCTAACTCAAAGAATAAGAAAACAGAGGGGATTGAATCGCTCATGAATGTGACTTGGTTTGCGACAATAAGGTGGTTCGAGATTGTGTTGAAATGAGTTCTTGAATCTATAAAGAACTCTGAGACTCAAACATGATAGGAAGACACTAAATTTCACACTAATAGTCTGAAAGAGTCGAAAACTATTGGAATGGGTATGTGAACTTACCATGGAGGTTGAAGGAAGCAGTTAAACCTCAGTAGAACAACCCTAGGCAAAAATAGGTAGGCTTATCATTGATAAGTGATTGAGCCTGCCTCATTAACCCTAGGTTTAGCTAGGTTTTCTAGGTTAACATATGCTTAACTAAGTTGACATTGGTTTGTTAGGTTTTCTAGGTTTATTAGATTGACTACCTTTACAAGATTAACGAAGGTTTTCTAGTTTCATTAGATATAGTAAGTTCACTTAGGTTTTCTAGGTTGACTAGGTTTACAAGGTTCAGTTGGTCAACTAGTTACTATATTTACTAGGTTGACCTAATTTTGCTAGGTAGAACTAAGTTTAATAGGTTAACAAAGGTTTACTTGGTTTATTATATTTACTAGGGTTATTAGATTGACCTACATTTTGTAGGTTGACTTATGTTCACTAGGGTGACCTATGTTTACTAGGTTGACCTAAGTTTATGAGGTTACTATATTTACTAGGTTGACCTAGGTTTACTAGGTTTACCTAAGTTTTCTAGGTTTAACATGTTTACTAGGTTTAACTAAGTCAACAAGGTCAACCATTATTAACCATGCTCAAACCAATTCAATCATAATCAACAGTGGTAACCTGACCATACATACTTTAGTTTTTCAACCATGTTCAACGATATTTACTAATGTGGTTAAAGATGGTTAGCATTTGCATATGTTATTAGTCATAAATAACCATAGATAACATGATAAACCATGATGAACCTTTTTAATTGATGCTTGGCCATGGTCAACATGGCTTAATAATCAGCCATGGTTAAACACGGTTGGGTGGTCCACATGGTCAACCATGGCCAAGCATAGTCCTCATTGTCAATCATAGTCATTTATAATTAAATTTTGACAACCATGTTCAACCACATCCCCACATTGTTATCCATAATCAACATTTGTCAGACAAACTAATCAACCATGGTCAATCAAGCTCAACCATGATTACCCATGTTCACCATGGTCAAACATTCTCAACAAGTTAAACATGGTAATTAAGGTCAACCATGGTTGATCATGGTCAATTAAGGTCAACCATACCCAACCACACTCAACCAATATCAACCTTAGTAGACTAAGGTCTACTTTAATCAACCATGCCCAACCTTATCAACCATGGGCAATGTTGTCAACCATCTTCAACTATTAATGTAACCATTGATGTAGCATTAATGTAACATTAACATTCGCATTAATGTAACATTAACATTCACATTAATTTAACATCAACCATGGTCAACATTAATTTAACATGAATGTATCGATGTAACAATTATCAACATTAATGTAACATTATTAGATGAATATAACATAAATACATTATTACATTGATGGTTGATCATAGTCAACCATGGTCAACCTTAATCAATTGTTTTGAACCTAATTCAACCTCATCAGCAGTCATCAACCATGGTCAAACAACAACAACCTTTGGCTATTGTGCTCAACCATTGTAAACTATGGTCAATGATGGTAAACCCTTGACAACCATTTTTTTTTATCATTGTAGTCGACATGAACCATAGTCAATCATGGTCTACGAATCCACCCCATGCATGTTTGTTATCTATTAGCACAACCACATTAATAAATGTCGTTGATATATGAAAATGAATGACATTTTCCACTGTGTATGTGCCAATCGATAAATGAAAATGACACCAATTGTTGTATATCAACAATATTTACTAATGTGTTCCTACGAATATTGACATATGAGTTTCTAAGTAATTCTCAACATCTAGTGGAGACTTGAAAATCCATCTTTGCATCAATACTATAGGAAACATACCTAATCAAAGGTATGTTGCCATCAATGGAGTAGGAAACATACCTAATCAAAGGTATGTTGTCATCAATGGAGATGAGTGGGAAAAGCTCTAAATACATATTGTCCATCATTTGAAGCATGAAACTTTTTAGTTAGTTTCACCATTTGAAAAAACAATTCATCATATCAAGAGTCCATATTTGATTGAGAGAAGTGCATATTTAGTGGGCAAAGAGAGATTTATTTGTGTCTCCAGAGTACACTGAAGGCCTCCACTCCCTGAGTGAATAATTTCTCCAAAATCAATATAAATCTTTCCCATGGCCTATTTCGAAGATACCTCAGTTTTGATATAAACATGATTAATCACTAAAATATTTCCTCTCCTTCTATGCCAATATTCCTTCCAAATTTCACAGGTTCAATATCTTTATATGTCTAGCCTCTAAAAAAAATCCTAAAATAATTTCCTCTCACCAACAACACCTCATGTTTCTTTGCCTTTATGAATTGCCTTGATCAAGCTCAACAAACCTTAGACGCACATACATAGAATGCTTTAAAAATTTCTCTACATAACATTTAACCCATATCTCTTCCTTCTTGTACTGTTAAAATCCTGTTGCATCTGAGCCCAATTTGTGATGCTATCTCTAGGTAAACCCATGAACCAGCGCAATGCTGCATCCTTGAGGGTAGATGGAAACAATTTTAACTTTTGCTCATCATCTGTATAGTCATAGGTTCGGCATATAACAACAAACTCAAATAGGAAAGTGTCAGGTTCCTTTGTGGTTAGGCCGTGGAAATGAGGTAGAGAAGAGGGGCTTATATTCTTCAACTTAGTGTCCCCACTGGTCTCCCTGATGGGGAAGGCACCCTCAATTCTCCCTCTATTTCCTCTGTCATTCCGGTTTTCAGCCATTGGTTCGGTAGGAATGGGTTCTTCCTCTTCTTCTTCCCCTATAGGTTCCTCAAATAGGTAAGGTTGCTCACCTAAAGGGTCTTCCAATTCATCGTCACTGAAGAAGAAAGAGCGTTGAGCATTGGATGCAGTGGGGGTATTTGACAAGAGTTTCCCTGAATTGTCCCTATTCCTACGAGGCATGAAAGGAAATGTTTTTGGGTTGGTTTTTGTAAGATTTTTTGTTTTTTTAAGCTAGAAAGTACTCTGCAGAAAGGAAATTGTTGATTTGATGAAAAACCACTAACAAGAAAAACTACTTGCTGAATTGAAATTCTGCTCGCAGAATGAAATTTTTGATTGAAGGAAGACCACTGACAGAAAAAAACTACTTGCTGAATTGAAATTCTACTTGCAGAATGAAAAGGAAAGAAAATAATGACAAATGAAAGAAAGGAAGCTACTAACAAAGAAACTACTTGCAGAATGGAAAGGAAAGAAGATAATGACAACTGAAAGAAATGAAGAAACTAGATTACTTTTGCAGAAATAAACTAATGGAAGAAAATTGGAGACTAGAAATAGAAGAAAGCAGTAATCACATTGTACTTAGACACCTCCTGGCAACGACGCCAAAAAGTGATAAGCCTAGGTATTGCAACAAGAACGCTGCAACTCCCAGGGCTACCAGCTTTACTTATCAACCCGGGGTTTGTACAAACTTGGAGGTGATAGTGCTATATGCACAAGTAAAAGTGAAGGTATTGTCTGTTGTCACTGCTCATCTAACGAGAGACCCCAGGGGTTCCAAGCAGACTTCTATAAGGTCATAAAAAGCTTAATTCTTTGATGGAAGAGGAGCAAATCTATTCTAAGATATTATAAAGGCCCAGGCGTGTGTGCTGTGGTCCCATGTGTTACACCTTGGAACCATTTGTAGCGCAGTATTCTAAAGAGTTTGCCCCCTGTCCCAAGCTAAAGGGCTTAGCCCCAGAAGATTAAGTTTATGGCACCACTCATTGGCTTTATGGCATAACGTCCTATCCACAATCATGATGTCATATTCTGCCATGTGGCTTGCGTGCGGCTATTAAGAGTCAAAGAACCTCGAGCAGAACAAATAGGAGATCGAAAACCCACGGTCAATCACACTGTCAAAATGATATATTCTTTGAAGACCCACACATCTACTATAGTATAGTATTGTGAAAAGAAACCTCACTATAAAAAAACCTATTGACTTAATTATATAATTTTTTTTAAATAAATAAATTTAATATATATTTACAGCATACCATTACAATTTTTATGAAAAGCATAAATATTTAATATAAAATGAATGCACGTTGACTTCTTATAAGAAAACTATAATCCTCCACTAAAAATGTGAAAAACTGACAGATTGTATTAAAGATGCGTAGTTAGAAAAGAAACTAAACATTTGGTGGACGGATAGAATTTCTTGTGAGCGTAAAAGCGCAGAGTTATAAAAGAAACTACATGTTCGGTGGACGGATGGCCTTCTTTCGATTTATGTGATTTAAATTTATAAAGAATGAATACCCACATTTTAGGTGATGGTCATTTTTAAATTCTAGAGTAATGCGCACATTACAAAGAATGAATACCCACTACGAGCACTCCCTTTATGTTTTATTTAACAATCATTTAAATAACCTCCTAATGGACATCAATATGTCACTCTCGGTAGTAAAATAAAAATAAAAAATTGTGATGAGTAAATTACTAATAATATTTTCTGTTTATTATTTGATATTTTTTTTTGAAAAAAAATTTGGCGAAAATTACATGGAGAAATTTCTGTCGACACGTTTCGAACTAACCAGTGTGTTTCGAAACACGTCGACAGAAATTTCTCCATATGATTTTCGCCGAAAAATTCTTCAAAAAAAATTGATATGGATCACAAAAGTCTCAATTCAATACTTAATACTCTCTTAAAATGAATTTTTTTATTACTTAATTTAATTCACTTTAAATTCCATGGCGTAAAATATATCATAAAATACATTATTATTTTTTTCACTCAGTATGTTTATTGCTCAGTCATGCCTGGAATTTGACGTTCGAGAGAACATATTTTTCACTTTTTAAACGTGCCCAACAAAAAATGTTAAACGTGAAAAATGACCGTTGAAAATAATTTACTCCAAACCAGAAAGTTGACGTAAACATATTTTAGCTACCCGTGATACATTTTAACGAGTAATTTAGTAGCTGGAATTCTAAAATGTAGATTGGAGGCAAACAACGAGTGAGTCAATCTATCCTCTGTTTAATTGTAATATGAATTTCTTATCACAATTTTTTTAGCTGAGCTAGAAATGAGTTTTATAAACCAAAGGAGGAGTATGAAGAAAGATGGGAGGAGTACCATTATCTAATTACACATTGTTGATATATATCTCATACACTAGTTATAAAGTTTTGAAAGTGCTTTTTATTTATCTTTATCAAAAATATGATTTTATTGTATATGTGTAAATTTAATAATAATAATTAATATTTTTTCTTCTATTATCTCTTTCAAATTAATCTTTACCATTAGTAAGTGAAAGAAGTATTATTTCTTTCAAATTAATCTTTACCATTAGTAAGTGAAAGAAGTATGGTTGACGATAGATTACATTTTTAAAAGTTTAAAAAAGTATTTCCCATTTTTATATATCTATATATGTGAAATAAACAACTATAAATAACCAAGCATGTAGTAGATGTCATGAAAGATGCAAAAATTAAGTTTTATATATTTTTAAAAATATTAATTACTTAATATATCCAGATTTAACACATATGTCATATTATTCTATAGTTTTTAATTGCAAATAAAGTCTTAAAATAAAATAGAAGTTTATTCTTCATGATTATATTAGGTGTTGTCCATTCCCCAATTTACATATATTTTTGTTTGGAGCGTCACTTCGAGTAAGCAGTTGTGTTTTGCAAGAATCAATGGATCTCAATATATTTTTGGAACTATAGAGTTAGACTAGTGAGTTATTGTGCTTTCTTCTTATAAGGATGACTACTTTAAGCCTACTTCGGAATCATCATACAAAATTTTCATTTAGCAAGAAAACAATTTGACACTCACAAATCTACATAAAACGTAAGTGATAGACATGAAAAACAAATAACCGTCACCAAATTTCCGTTTGTCAAGCAAGATAAATTTGAAATTAAAATCAACATATACACAACTATAGTACATTGTCTCGAACCAACATTAATGTCTACACGACATGATTCCAAGAACCTTTAGTTTCTCTTTTAATATTTAAATAAAAGGGAGAAATATAATATGCTTTAGGCAATGTAGTTTGTAGTTACTACACTAAAGATAATAATGGATGTATTTATCCTGTGGTAAAGCATTCCATACATTGTCTCAAACCAACATTAATGTTGTAACAACCCCACCCAAGGGTCTCGTATGAGCCATATTATAAATCTAATGTAAATAATTTGCAATGTTGAAATTAAAAGAAAAAAAGGGGGACTAAGTCAAGGGACACAGATTCCAGAGCTAGGGAAGGAGAATTGTTGTGTGGGATGTGATGGTTTCTTGTGCAAAGAAGAAACCTGAGTTTGAGGACAACCATTGAAGGATGGCTGGTGCAGGAAGTTAATGAACTGGTTCCTGAAATTAAATGACTTGAGAAAAGTGCTAAGGCCCATACTTGTTGGAGGAAGCACAACAAGCAAGAGGGAAGGAATTTATGAAGGCTGCAAAATCAGCAAGGACACAACAGTAATTGATGTGGACACAAATGCAGACCAACAAGAAAGAGAAGCATTAGAACAATGAGAGGGGGCACAATTCAAGAAGCATTGGAGCAAGAGTAGAGGGTATCAAAACCAGTGAGAGCACTCGAATAAGGGAGATTAATAAGAAAGAGTTCAATCAACAAGGGAAGCCATTCGAGCCAAAGGAAGAATTCGAGGAGAGAGACTTCGACCCTTGGGGAGGAGACCCATTAAGATTCTCCTGGAAAAAATAGAGACCTTACTTCAGAGATAGATTGAGAAGAGACTGAGATCGATCCTTCAGTAGAATATTTTAGCGAGCAACTTGAAGAGAAGAGAAGAGAAGGGGAAGGGTTCTTTGTCCCTTGAGGTTGTGGGTTGAGTGCTAGTCTTTGGAGCTTTGTAACAACTTGGGGTCCCTAAATACCTATAACATCTTGGGTTGGAGGATATGGGTTGAGTCTGAGGTCTCTAGAGCCTTGTAACAACTTGGGTCATTGAAGGCCGTGGTTTGGGATGTAATCTCTGGAGCCCTATAATAGCATGGGTCCCCTAGAGGCTATGGGTTGAGATAACTACTATGGATCCCTATAATAGCTTAGGAAGAGGCCTTCTTGAAGTAAAATCAATGAAGGAATAGAGAAAAGACAGTTGGACAGTGCCCTATTAATACTGTGGATTTTGGACTCCCTAGGAGGGGGGAATAACTGTGAATGCACTTGAGTTTAGGTGGGGCACCTCTAGACTCCCTGCGCTAGCAAAGAAAGAAGCCATTGGATGGTAGGATTGAGGAAGAGGTCCTCTGGAGTCCCTGTGTCAGCTGGCAGTTGGTGTGTAGTTTTAAAAGCAAGCATACCCCCTCAGACTCTAGAATCTGACTCAAGGGTGAAAAATGCAAGTGAAAGTGGTTGTAGTTGTCTACGATTGGGTGGAGAGTCATAGTCCTAGACTTAGTTACCCCACAACCTTAAACATGAGTATCTTATGTGTGCTTTTTTATTACTTTATTGAATCATGTTGCATTGTTTTTAGTGATGGTTCTGTGTTCAAGGACTATGTTTGTGCATTATTACTTGTTATGTGAGGCATCTTTGTGTGAACATTCTACACATGTATACATTGAATTTATATATGTGGTTGTGCTAGCATTTGGAAGAAAAATTGTGTGTGATGCTTGGTAGTGATAAACATAGTGTGCTTAATGCTCAAAAGGAGCAATAAGCCACATCACAATAATGCCTAAGCTATAGAGCTAAGGCTGAATCTTAATCTGAATAAAATGCTCAACTGTGCCAAAAATAATACATTAACGAAAATAAATGAACTCGATGAGAAGTTACAATACCATAACTAAAGCCAAGATAGCTTGAATTGAACCATTAAAAGAAGTGGGTTTTGAGACCTTTTTTATTGATGTACATTTTACATAAAAATCCTTCTATTAGGGAGAGGTGGTTATTATTTGCAAGTCCTGTATTTGTTTACAAGTTCTTGTGCCATAAGGAAAGAATGCTATCAATGCGGTGGAGGGTTACCCTTGGGCCAGGGTGCCCACAAGCCTTATCTAATCGACTTCCAACCTTGCATTTGCAACAACCTCCATTCCTGCCACAAGGACTTTGGCAATGAGGACTACGTGTCCCTGCCAATAGCCAAATGCTCAAGAAATTGATTAGTGGGTCAAAGAGCTGCTTGCAGAATCCACATAGACTATAGAACTATTGGAGTGTAGAAGGAGAATTGGGAGCCTCTCAAAATCTCGCGTCGAGCCTCCGTTAAGTGATGGATGCTAGAGTGCCTATGTCACCATGTGAGGAATTCCCTAACTAAAGGTAGGGAAGGTTCACGAGCTGGGAACCTATTAATGAAGTTATGTCACAAACTCAAGAGGGGTAGCACCAGGTAACGTGCTAGTAAACCCTTAGCATTTGCATCAGAGCTTGACGTTGATTGAGAGGTCTTCCAAACATCTAACGCAGAGCCTTAGTTAAGCATATTGGCTCCAGGGAAACCGAGTAGCAGTCAAGATTACCTTTTGGGAGATTGCGAAGATCCCCTTTTGTTCCATCGCTTAAGGTAGAGTCGAAAATCCCTAACCAGAAATGGAAGGGTTGTGGCGCAGAGCCCGAAGCTCTACCTTATAGAATTAACTGAATAAGCTTATCCCTTTGCAGGTTTAGAACCCTATACATGTAGGGTTCCTATTGGAGCGCCATGTTTCCATCTAATGTGATTGGTTGGGACAAGAACCACATGGAAACATTTTAATGGCTCATAGGAGAAGACGTTAATGTGATGTCATCCTGCTGACCTGAGCTTAGAAGAATTCAACATTGCAATGGAAGGATCGTAGTGCTGACTAAGCATCGGGATGACATGGGAGCTGTGACAGACAGCTCGCCCTGACAGGAAGTTAATTGGTTGGTGAGCGTAGTGGGTGGACCCACTTGACAGCCCGACCTGGTAGGAATTCCCCAGTGGAGATAAGTGGGGGTAGCTAAGGAATGTGTTGAAAGATGAGTTACCGAGACATGAAGGATTGACGGGAAATTGTGTGGTAGGGTTGCGACCAATGAAGGTGAGGATTGGTAGTCCGCATGGGACACATCAACCCGACAGTATAATGCTAGCGGGCATGTATGGGGCACACGTTTATTGCGTTGGGATAGAAGGTTATGGGATAAGCACTAACCCTCTGTCACTTCATATAGAAGTAGACCATGGGTGCAAAGAAGTATGAGGAGGCTGGGAGGTTTAGGACTTAGCCCCGAACTTTGGTCTTTTCACAGAGAACAAGACCACTAGTGCAAAGTTAGTCAAAAAGAAAACTCAGCCCGCAGAGGGCTTAATAGGCTAAGTGCCTATGGGCTTAACCGACGATCACCTGGTGACTCTGGGAAACCACTAGGATTGATTCCAATGGTGGCAGAAAGCGCCAAAATGAAGACAGGTGGGACCAACAGGTAGAGGAAAGAATAAATTTTACACCCCATTCCTTCAATCAAAGAGAATGGGTTGGGTGCATTACAGACTAGTATCAAATCTATCCAAGTTCAAAACTGGACTAGATGGGCTTTCATCATGATCAAATGATGACAAAAAACAAAAAAAATTAAAGGAAGAGAAATGAAATGAAGAAAATTAACTATCTAAGTGATAAAAGTCAAATTACTTTCTTGATTACAGGTTGTGGAAAAGAAAGACAAACTCGTATTATTGAAAATTGTCTGAGAATAGGACTATGGTCATGTTGTGTGGTTGATGGTTGTAAATCATGAATTTGTTGTTTTTTTTTTCATGTTTAGGCTACTAGTTTGATTATCATGTTGAAGGGACTAAACAATTGATGCATATGATTTGTAAATGTAATTGACACATTAGCATGATTGCTTTTTTACAACAGAATCTCCATGGTAAAATCTTGATCCTGAGTTTGCATGATTATTATGAAATGTATAACGATGTGTGTGATTGATATCACATCACAAATAACACTAAAAATAATAATTCACAGTGATGAGGATCGGAAGGGTTGAATACATTTCTGCTTAGTCATAACATGGAAGTGATGGGATCAGAGCTAATGAACAAGAGAGATCAGTTGGCCAAGGGTGGGGGGGAGCCATTCCCATATTGGATGGACACCTTGATAAGCCTAAGGGATGAGGTGAGGAGCTTTAAGGCAGATAATGAGAGGTTGGTAAGATCCCAAGAAAGGAAATCAGATATCAATGTAGTTATCTTGCAAAGTTTCTTAGATTGGTAGAGGAAAAGGAAATATGAGAGGAGGGAAAGTCATAGAGATAGAAAAAGCCTTCAAGAAATAGAAGAAGACACCAACGAAGGAGATGGTGGTAGATCCAGGAAAAGGCGCAGGAAAGGAAGTGAGGAAACTTTTCTAGGAGGTGGAACTTTGAGCACTCCAAGAGAAGGGACTAACACGTAGGTGTAACATTCAAGAAGACCATCTAAATCAACTGCCCAAAGGCTCACCATTCTCGACATAACCATCACCCGATGAGCAAGGAAAAGGAAAAGGAGCATATGTATGAAGAGTTTAAAAAGGAAAAACCATCTACCTTTGATGGGGATATGAATAAATGAGAGGATGCAAAGGCGTGGTTACTAGGAATCAAGAAAATTTTTAGAATACATGACTATTCTGAGAATATGAAGGCTAGAGTTACCTCATATAGCTTAAAAGGGAAAGATGACATATGGCAGGAAGACTTGAAGAATGTTAGAGCCATCACAGAGGAGGAGCTGATCTGGGAAGAGTTTGAGAATATCCTTGGAGAGAAATACCTGTCAAAATGATACTATGATAGCAAAACAAAAGAGTTTTATGAACTCAAAATGGGACAGTTAACCAATGATGAGTATGCCACCAAGTTTTTGGAGCTCCTGAGGTATGTGCCATATCTCAAGGATGAGAAGGACAAGATTCATAGGTTTATCACTGGGCTGCCTGTGGAATTCAGAGATAAAATCGATTTGTTGGAACCCCAAACCCTGAAGGATGTTATCAAGAAATTAGGCACTACTATGAACAAGGAAAAAAATGCCTGAAATTAGGAAATAATGGCACATAAAGAGTGACATTAGACATAATAAGAATTGGCCCAAGAAAATCCCAGGAAGAAAGGAAGTGAAGCACCTAGTTCAGGCACGACAACTTCAACAAAGGAACAATGTTGTTGTTATGAAAAATGTGTAGCAGCCAACATTAGTACAACCCAAGTTTGAAGGCTGAGAACCACT
Source organism: Pinus tabuliformis (assembly GCA_031772625.1). Taxonomy (NCBI): domain Eukaryota; kingdom Viridiplantae; phylum Streptophyta; class Pinopsida; order Pinales; family Pinaceae; genus Pinus; species Pinus tabuliformis. Next base: position 813,159,313 of record CM062808.1, on the reverse strand, counting down.
TAAGTGTTAGACCAATGGTGGGTACCAACGGAGGATGGATTACCCATATCAGTAAAATGTTGGAACAAAGATTTACAATACTAAAGGGGAAATTATAGTGGGTGAAGTAGCTCGTAGTATGCCAAGAGTTTATGCAGCAGTGGACAATCAACAAGGAGATCACCAAACATTCATCATTGAGATGGAAGGTAAGTTACAATAGCAAGCCATTTTCATTTTTATTGATCCAGGTTCCAACTATAGCTATATCAACCTAGAACTTGTTGAGAAGTGTGAATTGGTCAAGGAATTTCATCAGGAAACTTGGTTGGTCCAATTGGAAATAGGAACAAGGAGAAGAATCAACCATTGGGTAAGGTAATGTGCAATTGATCTTAGTGTCATGCCCACAATAACCCACTTGAATTTGTTAACATTGGGTGGGTATGGCTTGTTATTTGGCATGGATTGGTTGTACTTGCACCAGACCAAGGTAGATTTCTATGAGAAAACAATATAATGCTTGGATGAGCAAGGAACAAAAAGAGTGTTGCAAGGCAAGAGGAAACCCATATCAGCGAGGTTTATCATTGCTATGCAAGCCAAATGTAGCAGCGGAAAAATATGTATGTTGTTTGAATTACAATTTTTCCAGAATGAGGAAGGTAGCAGAGAAACAGATGATAAGGGAGTTGAATTACTTCAAAAGTACCCTGTTTTGCAGTAGTTTGCAATTTTTTTCCCAGTGGAAGTTATCAAACTACCTCCTCACAGAGAGATATATTTCTCTATCGAATTGGTGTCAGGATAAGCACCAACATCCAAGGCTCCATATAGAATGAGCACACCATAATTGTTTGAGCTCAAATTACAGTTGAAGGAGATGCTTGACAAGGGTTACATAAGACCAAGTGTGTCTCCTTGGGTAGCATCAATACTATTTGTAAAGAAGAAGGATGGAACCATTTGATTTTGCATTTATTACATATAGTTAAATAAGGTAACCATTAAGAGAAGGTACCCATTACCAAGGATTGATAATCTCTTTGACCAGTTAAGAGCAGCAACAATTTTCTCCAAAATTGACTTGAGGTCAAGCTGCCATCAAGTGATAATCGAGGAGGGAGATATCTATAAAACTACTTTCAAAAGAAGGTATGGGCACTATGAATTCGTAGTGGTACCTTTTGGGCTTACCAATGGCCCAACCACGTTCATGTGCTTGATGAATGGAGTATTTCATCCTTACTTGGAAAAAATTGTCATTGTGTTCATTGATGACATATTAGTATATTAAAAAACAGCAGAATAACATGGAAGGAATTCGGTTGTAGTGTTACAACTACTTAGAGAACATTACAAGATCTATAAAAAAAATCAACAAATTTGACTTTTTCCAATCACAGATACATTACCTGGGGCACATCGTTTGTAAGGAAGTCATAACAGTCAACCCTGAAAAGATCAAAGCCATAAGGGAATGGCCAAATACAAAGAATGTGGATATATTTATATTTTCATGGGATTTGAAGGATACTATAGGAGATTTATTCAGAATTTCTCCAAAATTGGTAATCTCATTAAAGTCTCATAGAAGAAAGGAAGAAGATTTGAGTGGACTAAAAAATGTTAAGAAAGCTTTGACAAGTTAAAACAATTACACACTAGTGCATGAGTGTTGAGAATCATAGATCCTGATAAGGATTTCATGGTGCGCACAGATGCATGTAAAGAAGGACTTGGTGGGATCTTGATGTAGGAAGGGAAAGTAACGCGCTATGAATATAGAAAGTTGAATAAGCACAAGGAAAATTATGTGACACATGATTTAGAACTGGCTTCCATAGTTCGTGCGCTAAAAATGTCAAGGCACTACCTCCTTGGCAAGAAATTGATGCTCATGTCAGATCATAGTGGACTAAAATATTTGTTTGGACATACAAAGTTGAATGCTAGAAAAGGAAGATGGTTGGCCATGGTCAAGCAATTTGATTTTGAAATTAAACACATAAAAGGTAAGGAAAAAAAGTTTGATAATGCGTTGGGCAAAAGAATCCAATTAAACGACTTGGCAGCGGTAAGTTTGTATGCAACAAATCTAGAAGAAAGAATTAAAACTGCTAGACTGTAAAATGAGAAATACCAACAATTGAAAGAAAAGTTGAGCAAAGTAGTGAGGATGAAGGAGATCACCTCACAAAAGACCGCTTAGTCAGGTTCAAAAGCATAATCTATGTGCCTAACAATGATAAAGTGAAAAGGATAATAATGAATGACTTCCATGATAAGACTTATTTAGGCCACCCGTGGTATCAAAAGACCCTAACAACCATTAAAAAGTGTTATCACTGGCCAAAAATGAAGAAAGAGGTGGTTGATTTTGTAGCAAGATGCATATAATTATAATAGGTGAAGGCAAAATGCACGAATCCTATAGGATTGTTGCATCCTATCCCCATTCCAGAATGGAAATGGGAGGTAATTTCTATGGATTTAATTACCAGAATCCATAAAACATCTAAGTAGCATGATGAAATCATGGTAGTGGTGGATAAAATTAGAAAAGTAGCTCATTTTGTGGTAGTCAAATCCACCAACTTTGCCAATGATATAGAAAAAATCTTCATAAAGAAGATTATGAGGCTACATGGAATTCCCAAGAAGATTGTGTCAAATAGAGATGGTAGATTCACTTTTAGGTTTTGAAAGGAATTATTTGCAGGATTGGGAAAAAAAATAGCATTTAGTACAACCTAACATCAAAAAACAGATGGGAAGACAAAGAGGACCAAGAGAATCTTGGAAGACATGTTAGGGATGTACGTGATGCATCATCCCAAGAAATGGGAAGAATATCTTCCACTTGTGGAGTTTTCATACAATAATGGATGCCAAGAATCCATAAAGATGAGCCCATTCGAGGCATTGTATGGAAGGGTTTGCATTACTCCAATTAGCTGGAGTGATGCAATTAATGGATTTCATGTAGGACATGATATGCTTAAGGATATGGAGCAATAATTCCACATCATAAAGAAAAATCTGAAAGTGACAAAAAGTAGACAGAAAAGCTATGCAGATAAGCATAGGGTGCACAAAGAGTTCCAAGTTGGAGAACATGTATACCTGAAAATTAAACTCAAGAAAATTTCCCTAAGGATGGGGACATGTGCCAAGTTTTCTCCACGGTATTGTGGACCATTTGAAATCCTTGAGAGGATTGAACCAATAGCATATAGTTTGGCACTACAAGAATCCACTTATGGAGTTTGCATACAATAATGGACCCCAAGAATCAATAAAGATGAGCCAACTTGAGGCATTGTATAGAAGGGTTTGCATTACTCCAATTAACTGGAGTGATCGAGTTAATAGAGTTCATGTAGTACATGATATGCTTTAGGATATGGAGCAACAATTCCACATCGTAAAGGAAAACCTAAAAGTGACAAAAGTTAGACAGAAAAGCTATGAAGATAAGCATAGGGTGCACAAAGAGTTCCAAGTTGGAGAACATGTCTACTTGAAAATTAAACGCAAGAAAATTTCCCTAAGGATGGGGACATGTGCCAAGGTTGCACCACGGTATTGTGGACCATTTGAAATCCTTGAGAGGATTGGACCAGTAGCATATAGACTCACACTACCTCCATCAATTAGAATCGATGATGTTTTCCATGTTTCTTTACCCAAAAGATATGTACATGATTCTAATCATGTGATTGATTATCTTGTGCTAGAAGTAGAACTGTAGGAGAGTTCCAACCAGAGCCAATGTGCATTCTAGACCGAAGTAGTCTCATGCTCTGGAATCGAGCCATAGAGCAAGTGAAGGTGCAGTGGAGGCAATTTCGGCCAGAGGAGGCCACATGGGAAATGGTTTATGCCATGAAATTTAATTATCGTTCCTTATTTGATGATTAAAGAAGGTGTATATAATTGTAAATAATGTATAGAGATTTGCGTATAAAGCTCCATGAAACAATATGTGTCTTACATTCATTTTGGCAATTATATATGTGTAAATGAACATCAAAGGAAATATTTCATCAAGGGAAATGTTAGGTAATCCATTTAATTCATATTGAATTCAAAATTATTAATGTAATTCAATATAGTTTAATAATAAAAATAAACAAGGGAGGTTGCAATGCAACAAGTACTTCCCTTAAGAAGGGTTTGATTTTATTAGTGCCCTTGCATTAGTCCAATAATATTTAAAAAAATGTAGAAAGAACATGCATGCAGCGTTTGATTCGATTAGTTCCCTTGCATTAGTCCAATAATATTTTAAAAAATGTAGAAAAAACATGCATGGGGTTGACAATGTGAGAAGTCCAAAACTATTGTAGGCGTTGCTCATACTCAACCAAAAACCTATTAAAACACAAGAAAAAACTTGTGTGGAAGTGACAATGCAAAAAAAATTTATGGCTTCTGAAATTTATCAAAAAAAATAAAACAGAGAATGTGAGAAGTCCAAGTCTGTTACAGACAATGTTATCACTGGCTAGTTCGAATCAGTTTGAACCAAGTTATTGAGAATGTCTGGGAAAAGGATGATAGCTTGGAAACAATAATAAAACATTTCTACGCCTTATCCAAGCCTTTTTGAACCACTATATACCATTCTAAGAAAGAGAAATAATACAAACTTATAATGGATAAAGATAAATATTGTTGAAGCAATTTGGGTTTCAGAATGCCCAGGGGCTTAAACGAGCACAAAAACATGACTACCTTGCTTGAATTTTGATGTTGCACCTATCTTAGTATATTTCCAAGTTTTCTACCTTCAATGAATTATAATTTGCACATTGTTTCAAATTTAGTCATTCCGGTTTTGCTTCAATTCAATTTTGAATCCAAAGTTAGTTTAGTTCAGTTTTGCATGCATGATCTTTCATTAGGTGAAAATTAGATCAGTAGTTAATCAAAGGGATTGTGAGCAATAAAGTTCAAGCTGCGGTAAAGAGAGAAATTCTCAAGGAAGGGGATGACGTGTATATTTAACTTAGATGAAATTAATTGTTTTACATTTTCTATTCTTTCATTAAATCACTCAATACAATTAGTAAGATTATATTTTTTGGCCATTTAAATTATATTTTTTTATTATATTAATAAATTCAATGAGTTATAATATTTTATCATTTAAATTATATTTTTTATTATATTAATAAATTCAAAGTATTAATTTTTTTTTAAAATACTCATATTACATAAATTATATAACTTTTTATTATTTAAATTATATTTTTAATTACACAAACAAATTCAACATCTTATTTTTTTTTAACATCTGAATTACACAATTTTCATTATTTTTATATATTTAAATTATATTTTTAATCCTATAAATTAATTTTAAAACGAAATATCATCAATTTCATCTAATCTTATTAAAAAATGGAAAGGCAATGCATCACGAAAGACTATGCATCATGATCAGACACTATATAGATGGTTATCATGTGGATTAAGAAAAACAAAGCCTTGAGTGTCTCCTCTCTAGATCTACCATCACTTCATATGCTCTCCATGTATGATTTTTGTTAGGTTTGATGTTTATGTTATCTTTTTATATGATTTTAGTATTATTATTTATAACATAGGTTATTAGGTGGAAAAGAAATATATATATATAAATATATAAATTTAATAATAACATATGTTATTAGGTGGAAAAGATATATGTTATTAGGTGGAAAAGTTATATATATATATATATATATATATATTTAAAATTTTAAGACTTACCATTTTAAAAGAGGGAAAAAAATGTAAAATATTTTTATTAAAACATTCAAAGTCCGAGAAGTAATAACAAGATCTCACATAATATAAACATTTTTTTCTATCATACAAATCTTAAATCTATCTTAAATTAGGAAACACACTCATATAATAACACTCATCTAACGTTATTTTCAACAATTATGATCTTCTTAATCTTCTAAAAACAAATTGTGCAAGTGGAGACAAAGGTATAAATTAAACAACTCTTTGAATGATAAAAAGAGTGATTAGATCCTAAGTCACTTTTTCATAAGTTTCTCATGCACATGAATGACGATGTTATAAGTATTAATCACTTGTAAAGGAAGTTTTCTTGTGGACCCCTTTTAGGGTTTTCTATGAATAATAGGCTTGAACTCTACAATTTTCCTAGTAGTAGCTCAATAGTAAATCTAAACAAATTTATTAGGTAGATCCTTATAATGGTATATGAAATTCACATATTGTTTCCAAAGTGGAGTAGCTCCAAAACTGGATGTGGTAAAGAAACTACTTTTTATTAGGTTTAAGAAAATATATCCAATAACCTATCTCCTTAACCTATCTCCTTAACTTGATACTTCTAATAATTAGAGTTAGATCCAAAAATTATTTAGAAACCGTTTAGAATAATTCAACACCATTGAATATTTAAATAAATGCTCAAAGAGACGACGATGAAGACAACAAAAAAATCCCAATCACATTTACTTTTTTAAAAACTAAATAACTTTAAACTCTAAACACATTTAGACAATTCATCATATTCATGTACAAACTACACAAACTATAAAAAATTATAAACTATTTAAAGTATTCAAAGCAATATGGAATATTCGAATACATCTTTAAAGAGGTGAAGAAAGAAAAACAATGTTAATAAGCTTTCAATAAATTCAAATACTTTAATTACTTATAAATGGTTGTTCATGTAGTTGTATGAAAAGTATGAAAAAAAAAATAAAGTTTCAATGGATTTAACATCCAAACTGTTGAAGATAATAATACTGGAAACATGAGAACCTAAATAAAATAAGAGTTACTAGATAATCTGGTGGGGATGAGCAAAATGGGTTGATAATTTCCTGTCCAAAATACTTAAAAGACAAACACAAACATATTGTTTGTCATTGGGACTAAGAAGGTAGACCGATCTCCACATCATTATAAATCAAGTTGGAAGTCTTTAGTCTACCAAAGACGATGGCCAAAACTAAATCATTACCCTGTGTGACTCGCTTTGGATGATCATATATATGTCGTCAATTTAAGTAATCCATTTAACTCATATCGAATTCAACATCTTTAACTAATTCAATGTAGCTTAATAACAACAAAGAAAAGGTGCATTTACACGTAGCATAGGTATTCAATATTAAGATTATGTGTGGTTATTTCCGGAGGTTATGCTTTTGATTGTATTATGTGTAAATCGTTTAGAGCTAATTATTATTCTCCTCTTACTCAAAACTTTTGATAAAAAGTTATACATTATTTTCCTTTTCCTAGTTATCAACAATTCAACCTAATTAGGCCGATAGGCTTTCTTTTGAATCAGTTCAACCATCTACACTTTTAATGTTCGTCTGACATCTGTGCATAGATTTTTAGCACCACCCTTCTGCTTTCCATTGACATCTGTGCGCATTTTCAAGATATTCATCATGGTCTCCTTCAATTACTCGTCATGGTCTTCATCCTTCAGACGAAATGGTAGGAATTTCTGTTATGGTCTTCATCCTTCATCAAAATGGTAGGCATTTCTATTATCAGGCATAATGGTAGGCATTTTTGTTATGGGCACCAATAAACGATGGATGTCTTCCACTTGATGCCTTCCTCTCAATGCAGAGATGGTAAACTGCCCTTCTCTCTCAAAATCCAAGCACTTCAACTACGGAGATCGTCAAACATGCACAAACTTATAGTGCTCTTGTATAACCCCTAACACAGAAGTCTAATTTGGTGCATTTGAGCAATCGGCAGGAGCCTTATTCTAGCGGGGAAGAGCTGAGCGTATAAATCATATACATACAGTGCAAGTAGGTAGTAGGTATAGGTATGGTTTCTTGAAAGATAAGAGAGATTTTTTTCTATTAGATTGTCTTTGAGTAGTTTTTCCATTACTTTTTTAGAAGAGCCCACTGGCCAAGACACAGTACAGATGGAGTCAGGTTCCTACCATGGTAAGCGCAAAGTGCTTATGTTCCCATATACGTAATAGTTCCTATCAGTGTAGTTCCGGGATTTCCTAGTGTTCTCAGATATTGAACCTTCCTCTGCGTTCTTACAGGTAAACGCTATGCTGATCGTCTACGCTGTTACAGGTAAACTCTATGCTGATCTGATAAGAAGATATATTAATTAGTTTGGCTAAGTGGGGTCCGGGGCATGTGGGCTACATGCAAACCTGGCGTGCCAACTAACCTACACCTTTTATGTTTTTTTTTTTTTTTTAATTATATTTATTATTTTTCATTAAATTTTTTAATTTATTTGTGTTTAGCCGCATGGCAATAAGAAACACCTATGCTATTGGTTATTCTCAGTTTCGGATTCCCAGACTTGGAAACTGTGCCCCATTTTTATCTCTGGTCTTTAAGCTGGTCAAGATAACTCCAGGGCTGCTAATCATTCTCCATTTTTATCTCTAACGTAATGGGGCTTGATCTTAGCCCTCTCTCGATGGGGGTGTGGGAATTCCTTGGCCTCACCATTGCAATTAACTTAAACTCCTTTGTTTTCTTCAGGAACAAGGTCATATGGTTGACTATCATTTCCTTTTTTCTATGTGAGGCTTTGTGAAGACAGGGTTGGAGGATCGATTCATGGTGCAACAGGGTACATTGGGTGCTATTGGACAGGACAAGTTTAGGGGCAGTGATGAAGAGAAATTCAAAGGCCGCGAGAGTCCATGTAACTCCCATTATCTTCGATGTTGGTCATTTTTATTTCTTTTTACTTTCATTTGGCCAATATTTATGTGAGTACTCCATTTTGCCTAAAAAAAAAACATGTATATGAGAAACTTTGTTTTGTGTTTCATACAAGTGCATTATTATGAGAATCAACTGGTCCATGTGGTGTTCTTATGGTTGGGGTGAAAGGTGAGGATTGAAAAGGTCTCTTAACAATGTGTTATTGTATTTACCAGTTCTTTTATCACTGACACCCCAAATGTCTGAGTTTCTTTTGGCTTATGCATACTATTCTTTGCATTATTAGATTTTCTCATTAAGTGTTTTTGTCTTGACTTGCTCAAATACTAACCTTGTAATGTTCAGGTCATTGATTGCAAATTTGTCAGCAGCAAATTACTGCAAATCAGTGTACTTGAAATCACAAAAAAAACTGGGCTTTGGGTAATATATTGAAGTTCTTTTTCTCTTTGAGTTATTTTCTCCAGTTTTATGCTTAATAAAGATCTCAGTTTAAAAGGAGGATTGTTGCTTGTAATTACTATGTAAGATTGTTTCACAGTCATCCAAAGTTTACTGTCCGTGTTCAGTTCCCTTCTTTCTAGAAGAATATATTTTCACATTCTTATAAAAGTACACAATTTGGTAATATTTTGTTATACAAGAACAATTTCTTTTTTAATGGATCCTTCCACCTTTGCTTAGTGCATTGGCTTTGAGACCAGCAAGTTCATGAATTCACTCAACATGTGCCCCTTGCATTTGTGAAATTAAGCTTCCCAATAATCCAACAAAGACTACTCCACTCCCTTTGCTTCTGCAAGATTCCTCTGCTCTGGATTCTCACATAATTGCGGCCACCTTTTACCTTGATGAAATTTATTTTCAAAAGAAACTTACATGTTCATGGTTGGGAAAAACAAAGACCACAGACCCTTGCCTGGAGGTCGCAATTTATTCTAAAAAAGCCCGAAATATCAGGAATTGCACTTAAAGAAGCTACTCAGGTTTGTTTTCACTTAGGTTTGTTATCAATTACTTATTAGTGATAATATAAAGGTCAATGAGTCAACTAAGTCTCAGATTGACCAAATTTATCCAGAAATGAATCAAGATCATGTTGTTTGCTGGGGATTTCATATGGTAAAACGAGCATTCATTGAAAGATTAATTTCGATTTCTCATTATCGTGGAATTCGTCATCGAGATGGATTACCTATAATGGTAAACGTACATATTTTTCTGGTAGACCATGGTTAAGGCATCGTTTTTTACATAAAATTAGCTGCATTACTGGCCCTTCTCTAGCAAATTCTGAATTTGTGAAAAATCATCTCTATTTTTTTGAAAATCTTTGTCCGTTATTGAAAATATGTGTTCACTGTCTTGCCTCTGAATATAGAAGTTGACCCAAAGTCACCATACCCTATAATTCATTTCTGATACTGTTTTTCAAATAATCTAGCTATATATCATATGTGAAATCTAGGCTTCCACTGAAGTTCTTTGTTTGTTGCTAAATGATACACAGAGGTGATTTCTGTTTTATTTTGTCAATGAGGTTTTACAATGATGAAATGACATCTAATTTCATTTTATCACTGACGTTTTACAATGATGAAATGACATCTAAATGTAACAATATTTCATATTGCATTGTAGAGCCTTGTTACAAAAGGAGAGAGATTTACCAGAGTTAATGGTACTTCTGCAGAGTAAAGGTGATCTTTACATGCTAAGATCAGAAGCAGACACAGATATATTCCTTGACACGTCTTAACATTTTGTGGGCTATTTTAGTGATATAATTATTTTATGTTGTAGATTTTCTTTGTATATGTGAATGGATCATTGTTGAGGCAGCAACAAATCTTTTGCATTCTCGCCTTTATCATATTCGACCCTTAAGATACTTCTGAGAGAATATAGTTACTTTGTAGGAAATTCTGGACTGGACTTCAAGAATAGATTAGAATATATTAAAGTTAGTGATGTACTTTTCCAAGGCTTAGACAGAATGGAGTTGTATATTTTCATGTTGATGTTCCTGAAGGAACACATTTATAAATATGCAATAGGGTATATGGTAATAATAATTGTTGTATTCCTAAACGAATACGGCTCCTACAAAGTGGTTATTAACAATTATCTTGCAATGGACATAGTTTTACATCTACAAACAGATCATATAAATGTGGAATGGACTAGAAATCCTATTGAGAAATTTGATTAGTAATTTGAACCTAAATTGGACGTTAAGGAAAAAGTTATAGGCTTATAGCCACTCATTCTATGAAGTTATTCAAACGGAGTGATGGCTTCCTCAGCATGGATGGAGATAGTTGCATTTCTAATAGTGTGGTATTCATTCTCTATTTGTAAACTCTATTTGTATTTTATTGTTGGGTGCTATTGTTCTTAGAATATACTTCTTTGTTACTGTTAATAAATAATTCTAATAACAATTCAATGACACCTAAAATCAAAAGTTTCGATAACAACTAAAATCAGAAGTTACAGCTAACAATAATGCTTACATTCAAGGTCTAAATATAAATGATCTGAAAATGAACAAATAAAAAAGAATGCACACAATAACACATGGCCTTTTGTCAAGAAAATTTTCTAGTGGTATAAAAACTCCACCATATATGATACTCCGTTTTACCATACGAAAATAAGTATGACAGAGTGCTCTGTTTCATATTAACGGTGCATTAGACTATACTGATTGCATATGGAGGATCATGAGTCCCTTACAACAAAGTTGCGAACTCCCTTTTCACATTTTTCTGTTTATCTAGATGGAAAATCAATTCTTTGTTGCTGGAAGAAGAAAAATCATTATTCTGGTTGTCTTCTATTTCCAATATTAAACAGATCTACAACCCACCAAATACGCTTCATTTAGCTTCCCACACACTGAAATCTTCAATCTCCAACTGTAGTTATAGTTATTTTCCCCACCTGCAAACTTCACCCTTTAGTTTTCATTCTCAAATCTTGATGTAGTATTCTGGCTGGACATTTTATTGTTAATAAGACAATTTAGAATTTAAATCTTCCACGGTATATATCTCAATAAGAAATTTTCCAAAATTTATGTAATGTCGTTGTCGAATAATCTGGAATTAAAACTTGAAACTTGCAAGAAATAATTTATGCAGTAAAACCTTTTCATAAACGAAGTTATTTCAAAAATTCATAAAAAAAATTATGTCCAATATTCCATAATACCATTCACTGAAAATAATTTATTGCGATAAACCCTAGATACCAAATAAAAATATTCCAGCTACAATAAATGATTCAAAACGTAGCATCAATTCTGAATGGGGATTTTACTGGACATTTAATAATTATTTCCAAACCATGTCTGCCCAATACAAAATAATACAATGAAGCTCCTCGCTGCAATGGCCTGCACAGCTCCTACACAACTGTTACTGATTATGAAGCTTACTTGTGGACCTTGGCTGGACCCACCTAAAACACTGGTAGTATTGGGTTTTCGTCGTCCAGCGATCACAATGTCAAATTCTTAACAAAATATACTATATAAATAACAAATTCAGGAGGATCTAAATATCTGGCTCTTCCTCGTTTTGAATCTTTTGAAAGACGGGATGGGAATATTTTTATTTTGGTTTATTTTTTCCAATTTTTTTATATATTTTTTATTTAAGTGATTTTTTTAATTTAAATTATTTTTAAGACTAATTTTTCTCTCTATTAACTAGCAATTGTCCCAAAAGGTACAAAGAGAGGCCCATAGTATTATTAAATTAGAATTGTTGAATTTCTCTAGAAAAGATGTTGGTTCAAGCCTAACAGATGAGCAATTTGAGCTGGCTAAAGGCATTCTAACTGTTTTTATATCCCTAGCTACCTCTCGTCTCTAGCTACGGAGGTGGGTTCAGTACCATGTTGGTTCACGGCTACCAACCTGTAGTAGCTACAAGGCCGGCTCTAGCGACCAATCCTATCAGGTAAAATTGGAAGCGAGCTCAGGTCAGGTGGTTGGCCTCCTCCCCTCGCCATACCTTGGATGGAAGGCCCATTGCCTTACCATAGGTTTTAACAATGCCGGGTTTAAAACACATCTCCCCTCTAACAAGGGTTAAGCATTTATAACAACAACGCAGAGAGGGCCTAGCTATTGGTATAATCATTTATGGGGTGTGACCATCCCATCTCCTTATTTTTTATTCAGTTAGTCATTACTAACCATGAAGAAGACAAGCTTTAGGGGTTTTACGGGAGTCAGGTCCTTGGTTAAGCCTATGGCCATACCTCACCCTAATGTGAGGTGACCTCAAAGGATGCGAGTTAGTATTACATGATGTGTCCAGTGGGATTCCTAAACGAAGTCCACACGAAACCATCCATCAATTTTTCTTTCTTGCTATGATAATACCCTACATCAATTTTGCTCGTTGTATAGTGTTTGTATAAGAGGGACATCAGGACTCTTACATGATGCCTACGGCGTTCTAGCTAAGATCCACCTCTGAGTTTCTCACAATTGGGATTTCTATATCCTAGATCAGCAAGAATACACTTCATTATTACTGTTGTATATGAGACTCATAACCATTATAAATTAAGACAAGACAAGTGTGTTACTTTTAACACAACATATATTATTAAACACCAACATATAACTATGTGTCTATCAATGAACTTATGACCAAAATGAGATCAAAGCATTGTAGGAGAACATTGCAATATAATCCACATAAAGGGAGAACGAGAAAACACTTGTTAAAAAATAATTTGATTTCAGGCTGATAACCTTTCATATATAATGCAAATTCCATTATATATTTTCAAACAAAAAATTATATTATGTCAAATTGTAAGAGGCATATGTTTTTAAATAAAAAACCACATTAACATGAACAAAACAACCATGATAACTAACAATATTACACATGTAGGACATCTATACAACGAACAAAACAACCATGATAATTAACAATCTTACACATGTAGGATATCTATACAACTAGTGTTCACAATTCTCATAAGTGATGATACTTACGATGATATTACACCAAGTAAATGATCCCATAAATGTCCAAATGATCATTACCAATTGTAATATGGTGTATTGCAAATCATTAAATAATCATCGTCAGTTGTATTATGGTATATTGCAACTCATTTTAATTTATGAGTAAAGTGCTCAATCCTTATTACAAAATGGGACTAGATTTATGTCATTAAACTTAGAAATCCCTCTCATCTATATTTTAGTAATTCACAAAACTAAAAAATTCCTTCTCATCTATATTTAAGTAATTCATAAAACCAAAAAATCCATCCACACCATGCATTATTGGGTAATCAAGTTGTTCAATGAGAAAAGCATTATTGGGTCATAAGTTGTTCAATGAGAAAAGTGTAATATCCTAATTCTTTGTGATGTCCCTCTATATAACACTTCATTGTTTGATTATTAGCTTAACATTTTTATTTAACGCATAGGAAAAAGTCCATGATCGTAAATTTGGAATGCTTTATATCATAATGCACAAATTCCAATGTCCCACCATGTTATATTTGCTATCATGCTAAACTGTAAAATTGTAAACCTTCAATGAGGAGAGCTTAATATTTATTGATATATTGTGCCTACCTCTCCTTGATATCTCCTATGCTATTTGATAGCATAGGGAAGGTATCCTAGGCAAAATTGTTGTTCGATATGGTGGGGTAGAATTTTAGACCAAATCCCTAGGCAAAATTGTTGTTCGGTATGGTGGGGGTAGAATTTTAGACCAATTTTTTCTCGACAAAAGTTGTGAGTTCAATCACATATTGTGGTAATAGTGTAGGATGTATGGTCATTAAATTTGATTCTTTTCACATCAAATCTTCGGACAATAATTTTATACAATAATACAATACATACATGGTGATTGATTAATTTTATATATGTTTTCTCTCCACCCTAAGTAAATATAATCTTTTCATACCTCAAACAACTAAGCTGACTTAAAAATTAATTTATTTGTCTTAAATCTAAATTAAAAAATATACAACCTAAACATTTACCTACATTGTTGATAATAAACATGCAAAAAATTAAGTTGTATTTAAAGAAATATGGTGTCGAAAAAGCATAGAACTCCAAACATCAAATCTCTTTGCTCCTTGTATTATCTACAATTTGTTGGAAATAATTTTTCAAAAAAAACATAATAACAAATATTTATTTATTATCTATTATTGATTATAAATAGAAATAAATTGCTTCAAAAATACATAACTATAAATATTGATTTAATTTAACTAAACAAAAAAATATATTTTAACAAATTACTAATTAAAATCAATAATAGTAAAGCCCCAAGGGTTAACTCAATTAGTTGAGTTCCCATCACTTTTAACAAATTACTAATTAAAATCAATAATAGTAAGCCCCAAGGGTTAACTCAATTAGTTGAGTTCCCATCACTAAAGCACCTTGCTAATGAGAGGCCACAGGGTCAATTCTCCTCGACACCCTTGTAGTTAGGCCTGCTAATAAGTTGATAGTATGGATCTACCTAGATATTTCTTCGGAAAAATAAATAAATAAAATCAATAATAGTAATTTAACAACAATATAAGTAGAGTGAAAAAAAATTTCTTTCACCGCCCTTTCTTGGATTATTTATCAACAATCAAGTAAATTGAAGATTGTACTTTAAAAAATAACAAAATAACATCATGGGAAAAACGTACATTGGTATAGCAATAATTTAGATGGTGCAAAAAATATTAGTTCACTTACTCTTTGCTTTAATTTGCGGCATTGTGCTCATGATGTTACAAATAATATTTTCAACTGTGTTAATATTCAATTTCCCATGGTAAGGTGGAAATTAAACCAACAACTTAACACTTAGGAGTGTCTTAACAATACAAATCATGTCTACAAATGCATTCCACTTAAACAAATGAGTATTTATATTTTTATTAATTTTTCATCAAGATTTCTTAATTTTTAATGTTTATTTCTTTACATAAAGCCATCTTTCATTACATAAGACAAGAAATGTGAGATTTGTTTCTTCATTATTGAAATACATTTCAGTTTCTTTTTCTTTATATATAAACCACTCTTCATTATTTTCACTTTGAACGAGCGTACAAAGTGGATCCATTTAACAAATCTATGTGGACAACTTTCTTTCTTCTTGGTAGAGTATTTGGATTTTTCTCTATGTATGTACATAATTCTTTCCAAAGGCAATTTGTTTGTGTAATTGGCTTGCTTCTCCCTCCCTAAGTATTCAATCTGGTTGAGTAGAGAAGCATTGTCAAATGGTAGGGGATAGTCATGGTGGTTATTGCCTTGGTCACTAGAAAGCTTCGTAGATGCTTGGCCATCTATAGAGGTTTCTTAATTTTAGGTAATTAACTTACTCTAAAATGAAATAAGACATTCAATGTGTTCCGTGTAATATAAATATAAACAAAATATCTAAAGAAAATTAATTGCACAATGATCCAGTCCAAGAAAATAAGGTTTTCCACAAACCAATTAAGCCTTTCAACCTTTTCGGCTTATTTGCTTATATCAAACAGAAATTCTATTCCTGCTCTTCAAATATCTTCAAGCTTTTGAAAGTAAAACCAATGAATTATCAATATAATTTTACCATATTAAAAAACAATTAGAAGGCCTATAGCCAGCTCAAATTGCTCATTCGTTAGGCTTGAACTAACATCTCTTCTAGAGAAATTCAACAATTCTAATTTAATAATCCTATCGGCCTCTCTTTGTACCTTTTGAGACAATTGCTAGTAATATATGCTATACCAAAAATTCATATCAACAATGATTATTATTGAAAACAAACCCAATTAAAAACATAGATATCAAACCAAACAAACCCAATGAAGAACATACATGTGGTGGAGAGCAAATGAAGTGATAGGAGATAGAAAGCCATTGGTTTCCTTAACCCACATGGTGACATGTATATAGTGTTGGATAATCATGAAACTTATAAGTAAAATAGGTCTTCTCAATATAATGTCAAATTTCAATTTTTGATTGACATAATAAAGGACATGAAGTCTCGGTTTAGTTTGAGCTTCTGATGAGAAACTGAAGCCATTGCTTTCCTTAACCACATGGTGATATGTATGTAGCGTGTGATAATTATGAAACTTATAAATAAAATAGGTGTCGAATTTTATTTTTTGATTGATGTAATAAAGGACATAAAATTTATAATTTATATTGTTAAATTCTTTTTATCTTTATGGGCATATTTGATGGAGATATATTATGGCTAATTTTGTTTAAAATATTGAAATTGAAGTTTAAACTATGTAGATCGTACGATTCAGTTTAAATATATTTATAAAATCAAAAATATAATTTAAATAATAGATAATAAAAAAAATATAATTTAAATAATATAAAATTTATGTAAATTAATTTATAGATTTTTCTGTTTTTGAATTTATTTATGTAATCAAAAATATAATTTAAATAAAAAAAAAATATAATTGTATTGAATGATTTTAACGAGAAAAACACAAATGTAAGACAATTAAATTTCGTCTTAGACTCCACATATGTAAAATATACACACCATAAATGATGCAAAATAACATGCACTTCCAAATAGTGCATTACATGGAATCTATGTCTTCATATACCACATTCTATATACACAAAAATATAGCATATTTAATTGTACATGTCACAATCTACATAATAAAACACAGGAAAAACCAAACCTAAACCCTAACATAGAATTTATTTGAATAATTAGACCAATGTCCAACAAATTCTTCATGACATATCTAGTGCATTAAAAAATGCGATGGGGATCATTGAATTTGTAGGAGTACAATCCTACTTGTTAAAATTTCCTCCATAACCACCATAGCATCATGTGTTAATGTACTATAACATGATTTTTCCATTGCATAAAGAACTCGTTCATTTCTTTGCAATACATTCCACATGGCACATCAAAATTAGAGATGATGAAAATATACAAATATAGAATAAATTCCAACTTTAATCAACTTTTTAGAATATAGTGATTGGTCATCCAAGAGTATCTAATCGACACCATTTTGTTCATTTATCTATAGATGGTTTCCTCACATCAACATCTTGACAACATTAACTATTTCCCACTGAAATGGTGTTAACCCAAGAAAGATGATCATAAAAACAAAGGAATTGTCCCCACCTTTTATTTTGAGAAAAGGGGAATTGAACTAATGTAAAGTAAACATAAGTGGACCCATTACAATCGAGGGATGAAGGAGAACAAGAAAATAAATTTTGTTATGTAGTGAATAAGAAAAAAGGAAAGGTTAAAGTACATGGTTGGATAAATATGCATAACAAAGACTACCAATGTCAATGAGAAATGAATACACTCTAAGTATCCACGAGCCATAATAACAGCATATTAGACTTCATTGAAATTTACTCGTAAAGAGAGCATCTCGGAAAATGGATAATACAAATATAGAAAACTAGTCAATTGAACGTAAATATAATGTGCACTTACACTTCTTTAAAAAGACATTAAACATGACTATTGCATATGATATTTTTTAGTGTTTATGTAACCATTTAAAATATTTTTAAGGATAAGGTTAATTTTTTTGTGTTAAATTTTCAACTTTCATTTATTTATAATTCAATTATATATAGATAGAAGTCTTACTATCATGGCCTACCACAAGGGAAACTAGACCATCAATAGTAAAAATATTTCAAAGTTCTTATGTTTAGCAAAAACACCCCTACCAAACCTACTTCAAAGTTATATATAGGCCATGATAAATGCCTAGCAATGCCACAATACAATTCACATAATAACAGTTGGGTATAAATAACATGTCACCATTGTAAAACATAGAAAACTTCAAAATTGAATTCAAATAACATAAATATAATACCAAGGTGGACCTGAGCTAACATCCTTCCATAGAACAAGTTTTAGGGAGAATATCTCATTTTCTTGGACTTGGTGTGGACTACCTCTCACAACATAAATGTGTTTATATGTGGGCTATTCAAGCATCCATGCTAACTAAAAAAGAGCACATATGCTTTTGTATCAACTAGATGTTGTTAATGTCGGCAATTATTTCATTGTTTTCTTCTTGATTCTCCCAAATGAAATGACAAAACATGACCTTCATCTACCAATACAAGGTTATAGAGTGCAAGTACTGATTCCTACAACCCATGGCATGTCTATGGTATGGAATATAGTCTGAAACAACAACATGAATTCATGAATCAGAGTGAGCATTCTTGTTGCGGAATGCCTAAGCCTCAAGAATATGGGTTTCATATTTATCTTCTTGAGGGATGGATGAGTGAATGATACACAATACAAACTAAGCATAAGACTAGACTTGAGACTTAATAGTAGGGCTACAACTATCAAATCCCCATCAAGAGTGGATATGTTTCCATGACATGGTGATGGGGAGAAGAAGGGTCTCGATAAGAGTAGACATGAGAGGTAAGAGAAGGGCAAGGGACTAGAGGATGAGCGAAAACCAACACATAATGAGCAGGGTTATGAAATTTAGAAATATGCGTGGAGAATAGAGTCAGAGCCAGGTGAAGCATAGAGAGGCATAACAACCACAACCATAAAATAGAGAACATTCCTTAAGAGGGAGAGAGGTTGTGAACCCTCGGCATAAGATGCAATAGGTTTCAACCACTAACCATAAGATCAAAACTAACCAAATGAACCTGATAATAAGAGGCACAACAATGAAACTAAAACACTAATTAGAAAGGTAGTAGGGAATAAAATTTACCAATAAGCTTCGAAGAGACAAATTCCAGCAAAACCCAAAACAAACTTGGAGCATGCCATTATGCCTTCAAAGGGAAAAAAACATCCACATTCTCCATAGATGAGAACAAAGAGTTATAATGTAAAATCAGAAAGAGAGAATGAAAATGGAAGGCCATGCTGAGAGGGCCTAGACTTCCTCAAGTGACTTGCAATAATTTGAAAGCAGAGGAGGAAAAATCCTACAAGTGATTTGAAGACATAATAAAGACTCCAAATAACTACAAAGAGCTAATAGCTAAACAAATAATATGAAGTGGGAGAGAAGGCTCTTGGTTTATTTCTTTGGGGTGTCATTACTCTTGCTACTGTTTGAATGCATGGGGTTATTTGGCTACGACACCACCTATTTAATGTACGGTGTGGTGATGGGATTTCGAGCTTCCCCATCCCTCAGCATGAAATTCAACATGTCCATCGAGGATTATTGATCATAGGTTATAAGGATGTTTAAATGGTCACACTTCTCTTTCCATACTTCATTGCTTTAAGGGGAATCAAGATTGATATTTTGGTTCTTGTATCTGAGGTTCGAAAGATAGTCAACCACTTTATTTCCATATTGACAAGAGTGTGAGGGACGGAGGACACAAAAGGAGGGAGGCAAAGAATTAATGCGAGAGATGAATTTTTCAAGCCTTTGGATTTGATAGATCTTATCTGGAGAGGATCCATTAATAATAGTCTTCTAAGTATTAATAGCTATTTGGGAGTCTCCTTACACTTGAAGCTTCATAAAGAAATTGATAATAGATAAGCAAAGGCATGATTCCAAAGAAAATAGTTATGCTGCATTATTTTTTTTTACTTCAAAACTACTAGTAAATAAAATAAGCCTTTACCATCACAATTTCAGTAGATAGCTCTAAGGCCAACCAACCTCGATTTCCTTTTAAAGCACCATCAAAATTTAATTTGATAAACCCTACTCATGAGATAAATATTTCAGGTGATCCAACTCCATGGTGTAAGGAAACATGCCACCAAAGGGGGCTATGTAGCAGGGGAGAGCTCAAGTCTGGCTAAAATAGCTATTCATGTGGCCTTGCTTCCCAATATTGTTGATTCTAGTGGGAGTATAAAATTGTTTCTTAGACACTATGTAGGGTCATTCGCCAAACCACAAAATCTATAGAGTGAGTTTGATTTTCTTCTCTTCCCATATGAGTAATATGAGGAATTGTGACATCATAACACGAGCTCTGTTGAAGATCAGATTATTGAATATTCCATGATAATATTGATAAAAAATACCTATGAGGCTTGCATATTTTCTATCAAAATGCCCAAAGAGCAACAAAACTCGATCCCATATGCTTTCTAAAAGGTTGCAAGAGTTAAAGAGGTGCTCCATGTCTTCCTTGTTAGCTCTACAAAGAAAGAAAATTGAATGACCCTCAAACCTTTTTCTTCTAAATCTATTTTACGAGAGAGCTTGACATCAATAAGACTTTAAGCCAGAGATGTTGAAGCCAAATTATGCTCAAGATAAACCATTTCCTTTTTCATAAAAGCTCAATATAAATTTCCAACTATAAACACCTAATTAAATAACGTGATACACATAAATATTGTACTAATGCATAGATAGAAAATAAACTAAATGTTTGGTGGACAGATAGTCTTGTTGTGATGTTGAAGATGATGATGTGCTTTACAATTGAAGTCACAAATTATGTGATCATCTTGATTCCAATGGATCATTTTCAATATTTTAATGAAAAACATGTGGACTTATTAAGTGGAAAGGTGTGGTCTATATTGGAATTGAGGTTGGAGAATTTTGCTTTTTTATTAAATGAATGGATAAGATTTCCTATCTTGAGAATATTCTTTTGTCCTATACATAGTTGGACAGATGTAATTAGGGATTTCTAAAAAGTTTCTCAGTTACAAAATTCATAACAATTGTGTGTCTTCCATCTCCATTGACTCACGTCCTCCATAACCATCCTAGCCATGTCACAAATTTGAATCATTTTTTGTGTTTTGAATTCATTTGTACAGGCATTTCCGATTAGATTGACAGAGGAATTTCATTTTTCTTGTAGAACAATGGCATACAAACATCGAGTTAATGTGAAATTGAACCAAAATAAATTAGGTTTGTGGGGCAATACATAGCTATGAGAAATATTATAGTGACTTACAGTGTGACTACACCTTCAACATGGAGGTCACGAGTTTTCAACATGGAGGTCACAAGTTCCATTTACGTTTTGTAGAGTGGGTTGCATGATCACATTTATTGTTTTTTATTTTATCATTCTACCATAAGATGAAGGACCTATGGACTTGAATATGAATATGTATTTGTGTAGAGAAAAGAATGATCGTGCAAAGAAGAGAAGGGAATCCCATCCTCCTCACCATTCTTCTTATTTTGATCTTGGTAAGTAAGATCATGCTATGTAGCAAAACAGGTAGCTGCAAGAACCCAACATAAAGAAGTTCTTGATGGCCACCTCTTGGATGCCAAAATGGTTGTTGGACAAAATAATGTAGAGTATTTTGCCTATATTCTCATAGAGGTCATGCTGTGCCATGACACTTTGGTAAGCCCTATGGCAACAATCTTGATGATGGTCTTGAGAAGAACGGAGGAAGATACCATGATATTCAATTTTTGTTATACCCTATTTCTCTTCTTCTTGGTCATTGAATAAATATGTATGCAGATTATCTCTATTGATGAAATTACTTGTGTTCTTATCTTATTTGCCTTTTTATATCGCTAATATTTTTTTTATTCAAATAGAGAGAAGGCTATTCATGCATGGTAAACCATAATAAAGTATTGTTAGAGCCGATTCGTAGAATGCAAAATGGAACTAAAAATATTCCAATGACTTGCTCGACCAAACCCTAGCAACGCAGTTTGAAATGCCTACACAGAGTAAATAATCCAAAAATAAATAACTTCCTTAACCTTATTAGTATTGTGAACCCTAGCAAGGTAATTTAAATGTAACCCAAAAATAAAATAAAAAAGGAATGAAAGTGGCCACAATTATTCCAATAAAATGATTAGGTAATGAAACATTGCATGTCTATTAAATTTTGGAATGTAACCCGAAAATAAAATGAAAAGGGAATGTAAGTGACCACAATAATTCCAATAAAATAATTAGATAATGAAACATTGCATGTGTATTAAATTTTGGTTATTCACTTAATATATTTTATTCTTTAGTTAATAATATATAGATAGTGATTTAAAAGTGTTTTAGAAAATTTAAAAGTAATAAAATTCTCCAAATTTATAACTATAATATTTATAAAAAGTATATAGATTTTTAAATAAAATTGGTTACAAAACACTTAAATAACCTTAATGTTATAATATTAAAAATTCTATCGACTCGAAACTAACATCAATGTGTCCACGCCATGATTCCAAGAACGTGTTGATTTAATAAAAAAATTAAAATCAACAAAATTGTGAAATAATATATTATTTTTGATGATGTAGCGTAAAGTGACTCCTGCGATGATAAAAGTAATCGCCGAATCCATTGTCGACGGATTTGAAATAACTTTAGATAAACCTTTTAATTTTAGAAAGATCAAACTTATTACATTATAAAATATAATACATCCGCATGCAAGTGGCGATGCAGGAAAGGATTTGAACAAATTAATATTCGCATGCCTGCTGTGGTGCACATGAAGAAATTGTTTTGCAATTTCATGCCACTTGCAACGAAGCTCCCTTAACGTTGCAAGTTGCGCTTTCCTCTGCCGCCCATGCCCGGTGAGCTTCACCTGTCACACTCTGCTCACGGTCCGCAGTACGGAAAACGCGTTGCCGTGATCGGCAGTACAAAAACGCGTTCGTTCCCTCGATTAAAAGGGCGAAAATTCCCTTCTGATGCAATTAAAGGTCAATAGCATCCAACCACATTTTCAATTTGCTGTCATGGACAACCCAACGACAGTATGATCTGCTCATCGGAATTCTTCCCTGCTTTCGAAGGCAATGTCGCCGTCTCCACCGTGCTGTAAGGAGCCACGCTGTTCAATCTGAGCTCCACCAAAAAAACCATCGCTTCAATACACATTTGGGTATTCAATCATCTCAATTTAAACTAAAAATAATCGATAGATGATCTATTCGATTCATTTCCTATTCAATCATCTAAATACACAGACAAGAAACTGTAGATAATGCTAGAGTTTGATTACCTCGCCTTTCGCTTTTGGAGGAAGCGTTGCAGAGATAATTTGTTCACTATTTCCAAGCCTGCACGCGAAATAAGAAACCATGTTAAAACAATTTATACCCCAAAAAAGAGACCTTCATTTACCCTTTCACATTTTATCCAACCCCTATTAAAAATAACATATGTGCGATATGCGTCTTACCTGCTGCCACTTTTTGAGATCGATTTTCATTCACAGCGTTCAATGCAGATTTGGAAGGCTGCTGTCCCGATATCTCTTCAATTTTGCCGCTGGTAATCTTAGATGTTGTTATGTTGCTCGAGCTATTGGCGCTGGCAAGCTTCATAATGTCTTGAACCTGCCAAGAAAATGGCAAAGTACTCCGTCAAAAAAATAATAAACTAAAAACGATGAGCAATTCATGTTGTTTTGTCAAAATTTACACATTTTTTCTTGATAAATTGTATGTGTTGCTCGGATAAAAATAAGACCTTCTGGGCAGACATATTGTAAACATTCACCACTCCGTCATAGAAAATAGTGAATTGAGATGTGGATATTTTCTCCGGCACTTCTGCTACGACGAACCGGCTGAAAAAAGTGCCATAAATATATAGTTAGCCTTCTGAACTTTTAAATCGCTTTCAATTGAAATAACTCCCTTAAAAATTATTCAAATGGCAAATATCTGGACAAGTAAATACCTGAATTCGGATTAGTGAGGCCGATTTCCGAAGGCAAGCTTATATTTGATTCTATAACTCTTGGGTTTGAACCAAAACCGGTGGTTAATGGAAACAATTCCATAATTTCAACCTTCTTGTCCTCTGACTGTTTGTTCGATGAAATCAACTTTAGCATCATCTCAGGTTTTACCCGCGACAGATGTTGCATGACTGTTCGATTCATGAAAAATAGATACAATATATCAGCAAAAACATTACTTCAAAACACAAATGGAAGACAAATTTAATGAAAGAAGGCATATTGCACTGATCAATCTGAAAACTTAGCGGCAAGAACGATTGAGGGTGTTTGCAAAAGAAAGCATACATCTCGTCCTGGCTTGGTGTTTTTCAGGACCGAATACCAAACTATTACTGCCATCCACAACCGTTCCGTTTCTTTCAGAGGCGTTCTGAACGCGTAAATACTCGAAAGCCACAGATCCATTTGGCCACATAGCTTCCAAACTCAATTTCCACTGCAATCTACCCTTTTTCCGAAGCTATACTCCTCCACGAGATCTATCAAAACGCCAAATAAATATAGACAATAAGAATTCAGGGGCATGATAAAGCCTGATAAACACGCACGTGGAAGTATTATTGCTTTAAGGAATGGAAATGGATCGCAACTTCAGCAGCGCCTCCGGCACCGGCGTATCTTTAGCCTGACCATGTGAACCACGTGCTCTGTTTTCTGTGAGACCAAGAGAGAGACTTTGCAACGTGTCATATAACGGAGCCACTGCGTGATTCGGATTATGCATATTCCCCAAATTTTCCACGAATTTCACGTGATGAATCCTTTTGCGTTCTTTCCAGCACGGGAAAAACATGGAATGAATCGTGGGTTGCTTATTGGTACATTAGATCAGCTTTGATTTAATTTTGGGTGGCATATAGACTATTTAAAGTATTCAAAGCCATATTGAATATTGATGAAGAAAGCAAAGTTCGGTTAACTTTTTCATAGTATTTATAAGATTTTAATAAATTCGGAAGGTAAAAATTAAAGGGAGCCTTACTCACAATATTCCTTGTCTCCGGAGACGAGAGACGGAGTGATGGAGGCGATTTCTGGATCTAGGGTTTCAGAGGAGATTTTTTGCGCCGCCGCTGCCCCAAAAGAACTGTGCTGCTACGGATCGGCAAGTCGATTGGCCACTGGATCTCCTGAACACGCTGGCTTCTTCTGGTCCGGGGCCGGATCTGGTGAGGGGAGGGTTTACTGCGGTGGAAACCAAAGGATTTTGCGACCGGTGTGCTTCACCATTGTCAGGGTGCAGACAGTTCTCCAGAGGGCGACACCAGAAATCGCGTGCCCGGGTATTTACACCCCAAACCAGCAAGTCTTTAACTGGTCGTTTCTGGATACGCTCGCCTACAAGAATGAGATACATTGGCTTGGCAGAGAGGCAGGTCCCAAGGGCTATTGTGATGCGTTGCAGAGTAGATCTGCCGTCCTAGGGCGGTTTTCAACTGGTAAGTTTGTAGATCTAGTACGGGACGGGAGTAAGGAACTGTTTCAGCGGTATGTGGAGTCCCTTAAGCCCTTCACAGTGCAGATCTGGG
This sequence comes from Pinus tabuliformis, assembly GCA_031772625.1. NCBI lineage: Eukaryota > Viridiplantae > Streptophyta > Pinopsida > Pinales > Pinaceae > Pinus > Pinus tabuliformis. The sequence continues at coordinate 813,133,327 of CM062808.1, read as the reverse complement.
TCCATAACACCTCGATGCTGGAAACAGATCGACTTTGTCCAGATCCGCTGTTGATAGCGCTATCCCGCCTTGATCTGAGCCTTTTGAATACGAACAAGGGTGTGTATGGAGCGCTGAGGCCGGAGGTTTATCAAAATACAGATCTGCAGCTGTCAACGCATTTCCACCATGAATCGCACCTTCTGTTCGCGTTAAGGGGTAAACATGGAACGGTATGGCCAGAAAGGGCCGCACAAGCAGGGGCCACACGGAATATTGCCCCCCCAACTCCAGGCGGACGAAGAAGAGGCGGCTCAGACCCGATATCAGAGAGCCCTGGTGCCTTAATTCCGACAGATCTAGCTTATAAACCTGTAAATCAGGGCCTACTCTCCACCAACATAGATCTGCTCCAGATCTTCATTAAATCCATTGAAGGCAAACATTTCTGCTTAAGACTCAGTAAAGGAACGAGCGTACACGAATTAAAGAAAAGGATCCAGGAGCATATTGGAACCCCAGCTCAATACCAAAACCTCATATTTTCTGGATACAGTTTACAGGACAGCCAAACACTCCAGCACTACGGTATAACCAGCGATTCAACCATCATTCTAAACCTGCGACTGTGTGGTGGAAGCAGCGGTTCCAGCTCAAAAAACACCAGCTCTTTTCGGGATGCAGTGAAGGGGAAAAAGATGGAAAACAAAACAATACCACCATCAGAGCTGCCTGGGCCATACATAGTAGAACAAAAGCCAGAATCACCAACCCTACAAGTTACTATGCCTGAGGTAAATAACATATATACCGATTTATCCAATACTGTTGTTATTTGCAGATTCAATGGCTTCTGGCCTAAATCAGATGCCCTGCATCAATGGATCTACTCATCTTGGTCACCTAACTGTGAAATTTACCTCTGCCCTAAGGGGTTTTTCATAGTTAGATTTAACACAGAACAGGAAAGAGACAGCATCATTAATCAGGGCCCTTGGTTCTGGGGCAGTGCCGGTCTCTTCACCACCCCCTGGTTCTCGGATTTTGATGCCACAACAATGATAGTCTCAAAAATGCCTGTATGGGTGAGACTACATGGACTCCCACTCCATTTCTGGCATCACAAAGTGTTAATCGCCATTGGGAATTCTCTAGGCAAATTCCTAAAAATGGATGATGAAAGAGCCATCAGGGGAATATTCACTTTTGCCAGAATTTGTGTAGAAGTGGACTTGAGTGAAGGACTACCTGACCACATCACGCTGAACTTTAATAATACTCAATGGATACAGCAGCTTGATTATGAAAACACAGCATTCCGATGCAGGACCTGTTTACAGACTGGGCACCTACAAAACAACTGCCCAATAGCCCGAAAGGACCCCAGAAAAACTAAGAAACAACCTAAAAAACCCAGAGGCTGGCAGAACACAGATCCTTTAGAAGAAGAGGACATAAATGAGGAACCCACAGAGAACCTGAGGGAACCAGCCTCACAAGCAGGACAGAAACAGGCAGCGAATACCCCTACCACTCAAGCGGGGCCGATTATCACAGATCTGCATCAGGAGTTACAATTGGAAGTAAGTGGCATAAAGAGAACCCACAGCTCAGAGGGCTCAGAATCAGACAAAGAACCTCAAATGAACACAATGGAAAACCAGCTAGCTATCATTACACCCACTGCTGACTCAGGAGGATGGCGCCGGGTGGAAAAGAAGAAGGGAAGGAAAGAATAGGCCAGCTGGAACATACTATTTTCTTTTTACTGTTACTCTGTGTTTTCCTGTTTTTTCAGGAATAGTTACTCTTGCTACCAGTGTTACTGCTTTTTCACTTTTTCCGCTGCCTGACATTACAGGTTCAGCCATTTGCATATGCCTTGGGCATCTACAAAATGTAATTTTATCAACATATGAATAAAATTACGACTTTTTCCTAGGGGAAAAAAAGATTTTAATAAATTCAAATAATTTAATTAAATATTAAATTGTTATTCATGTAATTGTAATAAAAATGTGGAAAAATACAATGAAGCCTTTATGGGTTAACATCCGAAATCTTGAAGATAAAATAGGAAGCATGAGAACCAAAATAAGATAGTGTTGGTAGAACCTATAGTGAGGAGAATGTGGTGATAATCTCTTATCCAAAATACCTAAAAGACAAATTTGATGTTTGGCATTGGGATTAAAAATGTTGACCGATCTCCATAGCATCATAAATCAAGTTGGAAGTCTTTTGTCTACCAAAGACCCTGGTCAAAATTAAATCATTATTTTTTGTGATCTGATTTGGATGATCCTATACAAGTTTTCAATTTAGCTAAGTCATTTAAGTTAAGTTATATTAAATTTTAATAGTTTTTAAGTGAGATTTTTTTAAAAGTTTTTTGATTTATTTTTTATCTAATTTGTTTATAATCTAATTGTGATCTATTGAAATCACAAATTTGATGATTAAATTTTTCACAATCAAAATGTACTCCAATTTTGGAAGTTTTTAAATTTATATATATCATTAAAAAACTAATTTAAACAACATAAATCAAAATTTATCACAATATTTTTTCATTAAATTTCAACCAAAAAATCGTTAAAAACTCCAAAATATTAAACTTAAAACTTATTCCTGTTAAGCTCATCATCTTTAACTAAATCAATATAGTTTAATAATAAAATTAAATAAATGGTGCATTTGCATCCAACAGTAGCTATTCAATACTAAGACTATTTCGACAGGTTCGGAAGACTTCCTTACTAAATGGGCGGTCTTTTTGCGAGCTTTGAAGCGGTGCATTTGTTTTTTCCCGTGCTCTCTTCTTTAAATATGTCATAGGTTAATGTAAAGTTAATGTTTATTATTTTAGATATGGTTATTTTAGAATATAATTTATAAATATTTAATTTAATTATCGATAATTATTAAATGATTGGTAGTGATTTAATTTTTATGGAATATTTTAAAATAATTTTTATTAATATTTGTAAATTGAAGATTAAAATTTATTTTCAAAGTAGTTCTGTTTTTTTCGTTATTTTAATTTAAATTGATTAATTAAAAAAATTGTCATAAGAAAGAAGTTATAATTTTTGGGTATATGACATTAATATGCCATGGTATTATAACAAAATCTATTTACATATTAAGAATCTTCATGGTAAAATAGATTGTACTAAATTTGCATGGTTAGAAATAGAAAAGAAATTAAGTGTTTGTTAGAAGGAGAAATTTTCATGTGCGCAGAAAAGTGCATAGTTATAAAAGAAACTATATGTTTGTTGGACGAATAGTCTTGTTTCGATATTGTAGGTGCATGATGAGATTTAATTTTTATAGCATAAAGTTATATGTTTGTTTTGGTTTGTTAGGTAATGTGAGTTTTGAGATGAGTAGCTTATTTAATATATGGTTTGAGTAGTTTTGACCTAGGGGCATCTAAGTTGTCGTCAAAATTATATGGGGATTGTACTCTACCTGGTCCACACTAACCTTTAACATAGATGGACTTTTGCCTGTGAAATTTCAAATAAGTGACCTTTTCACCACATAATGCCTTAACAAAACACCTTACACATCTAATTCATCATTCATCTTAAAATGTCTTAACAAAAAATCCTACTCCTTTATTCTACGCTCCGTGAACTTAAAATCTTATGATCTTTTTATAAATAAGTATCCACTAAAAATATGTGAACCAGTTCATTACTCTATTTAAATTTGAGGGTAATTTACACATTTATAAGGAAGGAATACCCACTAGGACTCCCTTTTTATGTTTTATTTAACAATCATTCATATATCCTACTACCGGACATGGACATGAAACTTAGCGTAATAGCGAAATATTTAAAAAGGGTAATTCCTTAAGTTATAAATAATATTTTACCGCATAGTATTTAGTCTATGTGATGAATTTTCAATTATTGAATTCAAAGTTGCTTTAAATTCCATGATATAAAATCTATCAGAGAATACGTTAAGTTTTATTAACTAAATATTTGTTTATCACAGTTAACAAACACCATTAAAATTAACATACACAAGTATCAAAGTATATTATATTTTCTGGAACCAGTATTAATGTGTATATTACATCATTTCAAAAGTATTAATGTGTATATTACAAATATTAATTTTTATATGATAAATTAATAATTAATTTATTATTGTTTACAAAAGTAGAATAGATGGTGATGGGTGCATTGTTAAGTCACTTTTTGTGTGAAGGTTACTAGTTTGAATTTTTTGAGATCAAAAGTTAATCATATTAAACACTAGTGTGATCCAAGTTAAGTGTGATCCTTAGATAATTTTGATGATTTAAATATCCTTTAATAAAAAAACTTCAAACCAAAAATTAAACATGTAATCATCTCTAAAAAAGCAAAACAACTTAACAAACTAAAAAAAATAATCAACTTATTATTACATGATGCTTCTCACTTTATAATATAAATTTAAATACAATAAAAATAATAATAACTCTATTTATTCGTAGTTGTATTTATGATGCGGTAAAGATGAAATGCTACCCAATTAACAAATTGCTCTGCACTTTAATGCTAACTTGCAATGAAAATACCTTACTATTGCAAATTTGGAAGGAAGATACCTTACTATTTCAAGTTGCACTTTTTTTTCTTTTTTTCTTCCTCCTTTTTTTTAGAATGAAAAAAGAAACATTTGTATTAATATCACAATGAAATAATACATAGAAAGGAAATGTTCTGGCATAACTTGCCAATGTCATAGACAGTTATCAGCCTATGTAGGAGCATATGCATCTATCCACAATGAGAAAATAGAAAGGTGGACATTGAGTGACATGTAATAGACTGTAAGATATGAACTGAAAACAGAATTGACAGCATATTGTGGAGCAGTATCACTCTGTTGAAAAATATAACATCATCTGCGAAGGAGAAATAAATTCCATTTCATAGAGGACACTGATTAATGCCTAGTGGCCAAGCAGTCTATTATCAACAACAGAGATAAGACAAAAAACAAAAGCTCAGAACTGTCAGTAAAAATCTATATCACTGGAAGAAGAATGTCCTACATGACATAGTCATTGTTTTCCGAGAAGATTTCCATGTGCCATTTACCTATTTCTTGGGACAAGCCTTTTTTTGATAGGCTGTCAACTTCCTGGTTTTGAGATCTTCCTATGTGCTGGATAGAAAAGCCATTTTGAAGTTGCCAGTAGAACTCGATTCTCTTCAACCATTCAGTTAAAGGAGGGTTGCTTATGGAAGCCTTTCCTACTACTTGATCGATTATGATCTTTGAATCTCCGTATATATGTAGAATGGAGATGTTTAAGAAGTTGTCGAACCATAATAAACCCCACAGTGCCATTGCTTATGCTTTATTGTTGGTACCCTTCCCTCCATTCCAATGGAGACTGTAGTTTAGTTGTTCATTAATGGATATCCATACCCCACATCCGCATACACCTTTTTGTGTAGCTCCATCAAAAAAACTCATTGGATATTCCAGCATTGTTTCCCTGTGCCCATCGGGTTTCACTCTTGGCTGTTTGGGTTGTGGAAGAAAGACGCTGTAGTTTGAAATAATTATGTGAGAAATTTGTTGAAACTCCTCTTTCTTATTTTGGAACAAGATGTTGTTCCTCCATTTCCAAATTGTCCATAGACAAATTAAGGGAATGGATCTCCAAGAGGACTTCTGTACACTCCACCATTCCAGTGAGTCCTTAATGGAAGAATGTATTATGAAACAGAAACCAAAAAAGGTAGGTAAATTTTTCCATACCTGATTGGTGAACTTGCATTGCAGGAAGATATGATCGTTGTTTTCAGCTTCAACTTTGCAGATATTACAAATACCAAGCCCTTGCCACTGCCTCTTTTGCAAATTCTCCCAGGTGAGGTTTTTGTTATGAAAGATTAGCCACGAGAAAATTATGATTTTACTCGAAATTCCTGTTTTCCAGAAGATTGTGGGAAAATGTCGGCCTGATTGTGGATTTTTCCAGGAGAGGAATAAATATGTATCAGCTACACTTATGCTATCTATCTTCATCTTTCCTTTCCAAGTGAGGTAATCTCGGGTCTCTGAACGGCAAATACCAATGTTTTTTATGTTTGCCAAGATTTTGTTCCATTGTAGGGCCGCTTGGCCAAATGGGCCCATACTGCGCGCTTCTTTCCAGATCGGCAAAGGCCCCTGCCAGCCCGCAATAGCTTGGCCCCATACAAAAATGCTTGCACCATGTAAGATATTTATAACATCCTCAGGAAAGGAACATTCCTCCCTGGCACCGAGGATTGGATCTACTGTGATAAAAATATTGTTCCCGTTCTGGAATCTCCATGTGAGATGATGCAGGAAGATGGATTGTATTTTCCTGAAACTTTTCCAGATCACATAGCCTTGTCTGTTGCCAATGGTACCATTCCTGTACCAGAATTGGAAATCCTTGTTGCTCAGGTACTTTCCTTTTATAGTGTTGCTCCGTGTACCTTTTCCAAATAAACCCCTCCATAAAGATTTCAACAATAAGGCTTCTCCAAATTTTCGTAGATTCATGATCCCCCATCCTCCCAAATCTTTTGGGAGAGTTATCTTAGCCAGTTTGGCAAGGTGAAATTTCTTTCTTTCATGATAGCCTCCCTGGATGAAATTTGCCGTGAGGCGATTTAGTTCCTTAATGATACTTTCTGGTATGTGAAAGAGGTGAGCCCAGTATACATTTAGCTGAGCTAAGACTGCTTGGGCTAGAGTGACTCGCCCCCCCATCGACAAAAATTTGCACTCCCATCCCATTAACCTTTTGTAGTATCGATCAATGATCCATTGCCAATCTGCTCTATTGTGGCAAGTAGGTTTTAAGGGGAACCCAAGGTACTTCATTCCCTCTTGGATCAGAAAAGTTCTGATGTTAAATAATCCTGCTATGTAGTCTATGGTTTCCCTATCACATTTCCCATGATAGATGACATATTTACTATCATTGGTCTGTAGACCAGTAGCCATTGTGTAAAATTCTTCAGGATACTATAGAGACATAGCCAAGTGAAGCGGCAAATCTTCCCCAAAATCAGTATGTCATCAACAAACAGACTATGTGATATGCTGTTGTTTCTGCTTATCCATAGAGGCCGAAAATGTCCCTTCGTAACTGCTTTATTGATGTGAAAACTTAAGCTGTCCATTGCCTGGATGAATAGAAGAGGGGATAGAGAGCATCTTTGCCTCAATCCTCTAGCAACATGAAAGAAATTAGTTGGATATCCATTAATGAGGATGGCGAAATTAACCATATCTACACATGCCATTATCCAATTTGTACATCTGGGATTGAGGCCAATTTTTACAAGAACACATCTCAGAAAGCCCCAATCCAGGCAATCATATGCCTTCTTTAAATCGATTTGAAGGATGATCACATCTAAATTTTTTGTATGAATCGAATGCAGGCTTTCCTGAGTATTTGCAACATCATCGTGTATGAGCCTACCTTTTAGGAACCCATGTTGTTCCCGTGAGATGTATTGCGAAAGAGTATTTCGCAGTCTGCCTGTCACATTATGATCTGAATCCTTCATTCACGTCTCCATAGCAGTGTACCCAAAATTAAACAAACTGAAATATTTTTAATGATTCATATTAAATATTTACAATATCTTTAAATAATATTTAAAATTATTAATTATACATTCATTACAAATAAAATGTCATATTGATATTTTATAAATTGGAAAATTATAAAAAATAAATTATTATTATTATTTAATTTTAAAATCACAGTTTAGTAAGACACGAAATTAATATATTAAAAAATATATATATATATATATATATATATATATATTAAATTTCATTCAATAATATATCTTCATATAATTAAAAATTATTTTATAATAATAAAATAATAATATTTATTTTAAAATTTATATAAATAAATTACCTATATAATTTAAATATTAAAATATATTTTTATTATGTACAAAATATAAGTAACTTAAAATTGTAATTATATAACACGAAATAAATTAATAATAATTTTTTTATATAGTTAAAAAAATTAGCAATTAACTTTTGTAATATTAAATTATTTTTCCACTATAATGAAGATTAAAAAATGTTAAAACATTATTCATAATAAGGTAAAGAAATGAAGTATTATTTAAAAATAATTTAATTGATTCATTATTTTACTCATTTTTTTTAATGAGTAAAACCAAAAGCATTTCCGTTTAAAAAAACACTGATCATCATATTTATTACAAATAAACCAGTAATTAAATGATTTTTTTTAAGACATATTTGTTGAAGCATAGTATTAAATCGTTTCTTGATTTGTGCATATAAATGAATCAAAGCCTATTTCATGTTCTGTTTTTTAAAAAGCTATGAAACATAGGAAAGGAGAGGGTAAATCACATTTTTAATAACCAATCATCACCAAAAAAAATGTAATATGGGAAAAAGCTTTGTAGAGTGTTCGTGATAGTACTACATCATCATTGGTCATTATTACCTTTATTACCTTGTGAAATTGAAAGTTTAGATGCCACAATTTTGTTTGGCTGTGACACCCTCTATTTAATGTACGATGTGGCGATGGGGTTTCGAGCTTCCCCCTCCCTCAGCATGAAATTCAACATGTCCATCGAGGATTATTGATCATAGGTTATAAGGATGTTTCAATGGTCACGCTTCTCTTTCCATACTTCATTGCTCTAAGGAGAATTAAGATTGATATTTTGGTTCTTATATATGAGGTTCGCAAGATAGTCAACCATTTTATTTCCATATCGACAAGAGTGTGAGGGTCGGAGGACATGAAAGGAGGGAGATAAAGAATTAATGCGAGAGATGAATTTTTCAAAGTCTTTGGATTTGATAGATTTTATCGGGAGAGAATCTATTAATAATAGTCTTCTAAGTATTAATAGCTAGTTGAGAGTCTCCTTACACTTAACCTTCATAAAGCAATTGATAATAGCTAAGCAAAGGCATGATTCCAAAGAAAAGAATTATGTTGCATTTTTACTTTACAATTACTAGTAAACAAAATAAGTCTTTATCATCATAGTTTCCGTAGATACCTCTAAGGCCACTTAACCTCGATTTCCTTTTAAAGCACTATCAAAATTTAATTTGATAAACCCTACTCATGAGATAAATATTTTAGGTGATTCAACTTCATAATGTAAGGAAACATGCCACAAAAGGGGGATATGTCGCAGGGGAGTCTGGCTAAAGTAGCTATTCATGTGGGCTTGCTTCCCAATATTGTTGATTCTAGTGGGAGGATAAAATTATTTCTTAGACACTATGTAGGGTGATTCGCCAAACCACAAAAACTATAGAGTGAGTTTGTTGTTCTTCTCTTCCCATATGAGTCATAGGAGGAATCATGGCATCATAACCCAAGCTCTGTTAAAGATCGGATTATTGAATATTCCATGATAATATTGATAAAATATATATATGAGGCCTGCATATTTTCTATCAAAATTCGCAAAGAACAACAAAACTCAATCCCATATGCTTTCTAAAAAGTTGCAAGACTTAAAGAGGTGCTCATGTCCTCCTCGTTAGCTCTACAAAGAAAGAAAATTGAAGGACCCTCAAGCCCTTTTCCTCTAATTCTATTCTACTAGAAAGCTTGACATCAGTAAGACTTTAAGCCAAAGATGTTAAAGCCAAATTATGCTCAAGATAAACCATTTCATTTTTTCACAAGAGCTCAATATAAATTTCTAACTATAAACACCTAATTAAATAATGTGATACACATAAATATTGTACTAATGCATAAATAGAAAGGAAACTAAATGTTAGGTGGCTAGATAGTATTGTTTTGATGTTGAAGGTGATGATGTGCTTTATAATTGAAGTCTAAATTGTATGATCATCTTGATTCTAATGGAGCATTTTCAATATTTTAATGAAGAAACATGTGGACTTATTAGGTGGAAAGGTGCGGTCTATATTGGAACTGAGGTTGGAGAATTTTATTTTTTTATTAAATGAATGGATAAGATTTCCTCTCTTGAGAATATTCTTTTGTCTTATACATAATTGGAAAGATGTAGCCCCAAGAGTTAGCTCAATTGGTCAAATCAAGTGCCTCGCCAATGGGGAGTCACAGGGTCGAATCTCGAAAGCTCTTGGGGTTAGGTCAGTAAATAGGCCGAGGGGTGTTGATGCCCTTCGGGTGGCGTCCACTCAGTGTTTAAAACCCTGGACGTAGCGGCTACCCACTGACCCGGGTATCCGTGAACCAGTAAGTGAAAAAAAAAAATTGGAAAGATGTAATTAGGGATTTTTAAAAAGTTTCTTAGTTACAAAATTCATAACAATTGTGTGTCTTCCACCTCCATTGAATCACATCCTCCATAACTGATGTAGGAGCATTCAACCCAACAATATCATTGTATTTTAGTAGACATAGGGGGTCTTGTGTTTTAAGGAAGTTGGTTTCCTAAGTATTGAATTAATGTAAATATTTAGGCCTTTGAGTGATTTTAATGAGAATAGGAATTAATTAGATATTGTGAGACATATTTGTAAATGTTCTCGAATGTAGGAGAACATGAGAGGATTAGGATTAGTTAGGAATTAGTTTGGAGAAACTGTTGAACAACTGAAAAGTTACTGAGGAACAGTTCCTCAACTGTAAAGAAATTGCTAATGATGTATTGAAAAGAAAAAAAGAGAAGAGGTTAGATAGGGGGAGACAGGTGTGTCTGTAAGCCTACGGGCAAGAGAGGAAGAAGGGCCACTAATTAGAAGATCAGGCCAGAGAGAGTCAGAGAATCTTGAGAGTCTTGTTATGTGATTATTTTCTGTAAATACATAACCAGAGATTTAATTCCAAAAACTATGTGAATGTGCATTTTGAGTATCGAATGATGAGTTATGTGTGTGTTAGCTATTCTGTATAACAAATATGTATGCAGGCAGAGTTCAATAGAATACACAGTGGAGAAGCACGTGACAGTGGATCAAAAAGGACAACAAAGCCTGGAATGATAATGATTTTAGGAACCTGCAGAGGAAAGCTCAGGAGGGAGTAGCGCAACAGAATAGCGAAGACCCATAACCTTTTGAAAAAACCTGAACCACAAAGAAAAATTGAAGAAACAGCGTAAAAACCAAGTGAAGCGGAAGAACGGAGAAGTGAAGAATCGACAGACAGTAGCTGTTGGATCTTTATGAACAACGGCCAAGATTAAATCGCATCAGCGGGATCCTTATGGAGATATCGAAATCGGGCCTTGGACAAGTGCGATAAGCGATCACTGATTGATCGAGAACCATTGGATTGGAACCAGATCAACGGTCACGATTCAATCGCAAATCGGAAATCGGCAAAGTCAAGTGATAGGGATAATAGGAATGCGATAGTGCGATGGCTGATATGCTGATAGCAACAAGCGCCGATCCCCGATGAAGCGCTGATTGGGATTGGGGAGTGAAATGAGACAAATAATAAGAGTGGACCCAATAATGTAATTAAGTGCGGTTAATTATGATTTAAATTCTGGCATTATCGCATATCGGAAGCAGAAGGGTTCATGTGTAGTGAGACCGCGGAGAAGCGATATTGCGATTGTGATAAAGGGATATCTCGGAAACTGTGCAATGACCGTATTAAAGTGGAAAAAGGTATGAATCACATGGTTTTGTGTGTATTTCTGTTATAAAGGTTTATAATAGATTAAAGAGCTGACATGAAGGGTTTATGGGTTAAGTCTTTGAATGACCCAAAGTAATAACGTTTACGGGACTTGGCTATATATATATATATATATATATATATATATATATATATATATATATATATATATATATATATATATATATATGCGGCATTAAGAATTAACGAAAGGTTAATGAAGGGTTATGCGGAGTTATAGAGTCCCGATAGAAAGGAGGATTAATTATGCGGCATTAAGAATTAACGAAAGGTTAATGAAAGGTTATGCGGAGTTATAGAGTCCCGATAGAAAGGAGGATTAATTAAGGGAAAGACTAGGCCATTGTAATGAATTTTTCCACATGAGATTTATTAAAGGGCTTTAACCATATAAGTAATGAGGATTTAACTTAGTAGAGAGTTAACAATTCCTGGGACAAATGTGATTATGCATTTGTACATGCATACTGTGGGTATACGCGAGGTAGCCCGCTGCGTCAATTGGTATCCGAGCCAGGTTAAAGCTCTTTGAAGAAACTTAGAACAGAGTTATGTGTTAAGACATTTGTGCAGGCAAGAGGAGATCAGATTTTAATCTGATAAATAGTAAGCACACAAAGGTGAAGTGCAGCAGAACTTGCAGATGCAAGGAGGCAGAGAACAATCCATTCAAAGTGCAGGAGAATGGTGGAACAAGATCATGCAGAGATCTTGAAAGGTGAGATGATATGTTTTGTTTTGATTTGATTTGAAGATTGGAGAATGTGTGGTTTTTATATGGACACACAGGTAACAACATAAGAAGATGAGAAGGTTGCAACAATCTAGAGCAAGGAGTGCCCAATTGGTTCAAGAGGAAAGAACCAGAGAAATGCTAACAGACTAAGCTCAGAGGAGAGAAGCTTAGTGAGGCATATGTAGCAAGAAGGAGACTTGTTACTACAGAGGTAGTGTTGCAGCTCACAAAGGCAATTCCACAAAGGATGTGGGTAGATTTGCTAAAGGATGAAGAAAGCTGGTAAGAGTTTCTGAGTGAAAAAAGAGGTGGTCAGAACCTAGTATTTCAATTGTGATTGAAGTACAAGAGGACAGTTGTGTTCATAGAAGAGGCAAATGAGTTGAAGCCTAGAAGGAGCAGAGAAAAGTGCTCAAAGAGGTTCCAGAGATAGAGAACCAGTGCTTGCCAAAAGGCCAAGTTCAGAGGAAAGCTTGGTGAGGTAAGTTGCAACAAGGAGGACTTGTTGTTGCAGAGGATTTAGTGCAGTTCATAATGAGTGTGAGGAACTCATAAGAGATAGAGAAGAAGATGACTACTAATAGTCATAGTAGAGGTTCTGAGGAAGACCACAGTAGGAGAAAGATGAAGAAAGAGGTTGCCAAGGCAAATGGCAAGAGGATGATTCAAGAGAAGATTGACAAGGAAATTGCAAAGATAGAAGAACAACCCAATGTATTGAGGATGATACTTGAGGAAAACCAAAGACAAGGTTGGGCCTTGAGGAAAAAGGCAGTGAAGTGGTCTAAGCTACATAGAAGACTACAACAGAAGCAAGTAAAGTGGCAGGTGGAAGAACTCAGAGAGGCTGAGTTGGAAAAGGAAGAATCTATTTGTGAACCAAAACAGGGTGAAGTTCTGGGTGAAGATGAAGACTTGAAGACTGAAACTTCAAGTGAGATCAAAGAGTCACATGATTTTAAATCTAATAATTTGTGTATGGTTGCAGGTGGAACACATGAAGAAGGACAATTTTCTGATATTGTCATAAAGAAGGAAGAAGATAGGCAGAATCTAAATTCTGTTCTAAAAGAAGAAGTAGAGAAGGATATCAAGCAATCAAGTAAAGGACTTGATGAGATTGAGGAGAAGACCATCGAAGTGTTTTTAAGTCATGTAGAGGACTTGGAACAACAGGAGGATTTGATGATTGAATCATCAAATGAGATCATGAAATCTCGTGGGTTTAAAATTGACAAATTGTGTGTGAATGCAGGTATTGCAGAAGACAAACCATCCTATGGAATTGTCTTGAATGAAGCTGAAAGTTGCCAAGCAAAGTATGATGATGACTGTCTTTCGAATGAAGAAATAGTGTCACCAGTAAGTTATGCTTGTGACAAAGAAGAAGATAGTGAGGATTGTATAAAACTTTTGGGAGAAATTCCAAGCGAGATGGCAAATTTGTGGCATGAGTTAAGTCTTTTGGAAGAAAGGCTAGAAGACCAAAAGGTAAGAGTTCAGATTGTAAAATCAGAACTGAATGAGAATGAAGAAGTTCACTATAGTGAACAAAGACAGGAAGACATCATTGGAGCAGATGATGTGGAGGAGAGACTAGCTGACAGTCTCGTGAATTCTTTTGAGAATTCAAATTAGTAGACTGATATGCTGATAGAGAAGGAGAAAACAGAGCAGCATACTGATGTGTTTCCAAAGGAAGAAGAGGCACAGAAGCCTTATGATTTTTATTTTAACAAGTGTTTTATGAGTGCAGGTTTAGTTGTAGATGTTGGAAGAAATTTGGCACAGATGAGCAGCCAAACAAAAGTGGAAGAAGAGGATTCTGTGGAAGAATTCAATCCATGGAACAGAGATGTTCAATTACTGGAGAGAACGCTGGAAAGTCAGGATTCAATGTAGACAGAGATAATATTGACAGAGGATAAGGATGTAAGGGCGGCAGTAAGGATCCAGCAACTAAACGGTGGACGTAACCAACAGCAATTTGAAGAGTTGGTGGACAGCAGCAATAACTTGAAACAAAGAGAAAGAAGAAAAAGTAAGTGGCAGAGTATGAACCAGTCCAAAGATGTGTTGGAAAAAGAAATTGAAGAATTGTGGCAGTTGATGATGAAACAGGCCATAGGGAGAAAGTTGATGACAACAGGAAGGATGATCAATCAGAGTATGAACCTGATTGACAAGGAGAGAAAGATAAAGCAAAAGACAACAGACATGTAGCAGCAACAAAGGAGCAAAGCATTTGGGCGGTTACAAACTAAAGTTTGGGACCCTGGAGGTTTTTTCTAACAACATATGAAGACACATGATCAGGAGATCATGAATATTTTCTACCTTGGGAGTCTGATGCAGGAGCATTCAACCCAACAATATCATTGTATTTTAGTAGACATAGGGGGTCTTGTGTTTTAAGGAAGTTGGTTTCCTAAGTATTGAATTAATGTAAATATTTAGGCCTTTGAGTGATTTTAATGAGAATAGGAATTAATTAGATATTGTGAGACATATTTGTAAATGTTCTTGAATGTAGGAGAACATGAGAGGATTAGTATTAGTTAGGAATTAGTTTGAAGAAACTGTTGAACATCTAAAAAGTAACTGAGGAACAGTTCCTCAACTGTAAAGAATCTGCTAATGATGTATTGAAAATAAAAAAAGAGAAGAGGCTAGATAGGGGGAGACAGGTGTGTCTGTAAGCCTACGGGCAAGAGAGGAAGAGGGGCCACTAATTAGAAGATCAGGCCAAAGAGAGTCAGAGAATCTTGAGAGTCTTGTTATGTGATTATTTGCTGTAAATACATAACCAGATATTTAATTCCAAAAACTGTGTGAATGTGCATTTTGAGCATCAAATGATGAGTTATGTGTGTGTTAGATATTATGTATAACAAATATGTATGCAGGCAGAGTTCGACAGAATACACAGTGGAGAAGCACGTGACAGTGGATCAAAAAGGATCTTTGAATCCATTCGAAGGATTCAAGCAAAGCCTGGAATGATAATGATTTGAGGAACCCGCAGAGGAAAGCTCAGGAGGGAGTCGCGCAATGGAATAGCGAAGACCCAGAACCTTTTGAAGAAACCTGAACCACAGAGAAAAATTGAAGAAACAATGTAAAAACCAAGTGAAGCGGAAGAACGGAGAAGTGAAGAATCGACACACAGTAGCCGTTGGATCTTTATGAACAACGGCCAGGATTAAATCGCATCGGTGGGATCCTTATGGAGATATTGGAATAAGGCCTTGGACAAGTGCGATGAGCGATCGCCAATTGATCGAGAATCATTGGATTGGAACTAGATCAACGGTCGTGATTCAATCGCAAATCAGAAATCAGCAAAGTCAAGGGACAGGGACAATAGGAATGCGATAATGCGATGGCCGATACGCCGATAGCGACAAGCACCGATCGTCGATGAAGCACTAATTGGGATCGGGGGGTGAAATGTGACAAACAATAAGAGCAAACCCAATAATGTAATTAAGTGCGATTAATTATGATTTAAATTCCGACGTTATCGCATATCGGAAGCGGAAGGGTTCATGTGTAGTGAGATCGCGGAGAAGCAATATTGCGATTGCGATAAGGGGATATCTCGGAAACCATGCAACGGCCGTATTAAAGCGAAAAAAGGTATGAATCACATGATTTTGTGTGTATTTCTATTATAAAGGTTTATAATAGATTAAAGAACCAACATGAAGGGTTTATGGGTTAAGTATTTGAATGAACCAAAGTAATAGGGTTTACGGGACTTGGATATATATATATATATATATATATATGCGGCATTAAGAATTAACAAAAGGTTAATGAAGGGTTATGTGGAGTTATAGAGTCCCGATAGAAAGGAGGATTAATTAAGGGAAAGTCTAGGCTATTGTAATGAATTTTTCTGCATGAGATTTATTAAAGGGCCTTAACCATATAAGTAATGAGGATTTAACTTGGCAGCTAATTAACAATTCCTAGGACAAATGTGATTATGCATTTGTACATGCATATTGTGGGTATACGCGAGGTAGCCCCCTGTGTCAATAACCCATCCTAGCCATGTTACAAATTCGAATCATTTTTTGTGTTTTGAATTCATTTGTATAGACATTTTCGATTAGATTGACGGAGGAATTTCATTTTTCTTGCAGAACAATGGCATGCAAACATCGAGTTGACGTGAAATTGAACCAAAATAAATTAGGTTTATGGGGGAATACATAGCTATGAGAAATATTACAGTGACTTTGAGTGCGACTACACCTTCAACATGGAGGTCACGAGTTTTCAACATGGAGGTCACAAGTTCCATTTATGTTTTGTGGAGTGGGTTGCATGTTCGTATTTTTTTTTTTTTTTTATCATTCCACCAGAAGGTGAAGGTCCTATGGAGTTGAATATGAATCTATATTTGTGTAGAGCAAATAATGATGGTGCAAAGAAGAGAAGAGAATCCCACCATCCTCGCCATTCTTCTTATTTTGAGCTCAATAAGTGATACCATGCTATGCAGCAAAACAGGTAGCTACAAGAACCCAGCATAAAGAAGTTCTTGATGGCCACCACTTGGATGCCAAAATGGTTGTTGGACATAAAAATGTAGAGTATCTTGCCTCTATTCTCATAGAGGCCATGTTGTGCCATGAAATTTTGGCAAGCCCTATAGCAACAATCTTGATGATAGTCTTGAGAAGAACGGAGGAAGATACCATGATATTCAATTATTGTTATACCCTATTGCTCCTCTTCTTGGTCACTGAATAAATATGTATACAGATTATGTTTGTTGATGAAATTACTTGTGTGCTTATCTTATTTGTCTTTTTAAATCGCTAATATTGTTTTTATTCAAAGAGAGAGAAGGCTATTGATACATGGTAAACCATAATAAAGTATTGTTAGAATGGAACTAAAAATATTCTAATAACTTGAAATGTCTGCACCCAAAAATAAATAACTTCCTTAACCTTATTGGTATTATGAACCCTAACAAGGCAATTTTAAATGTAACCCAAAAATAAAATAAAAAGGGAACGAAGGCAATGGCCACAATTATTCCAATAAAATGATTAGATAATGAAACATGGCATGTCTATTAAATTTTGGTGATTCATTTAATATATTTTATTCTTTAGTTGATAATATATAATATATAGATGGTGATTTAAAAGTGTTTTAGAAAATTTAAAAGTAATAAAATTCTTCAAATTTCATAACTATGCTATTAAAAAAAGTATATAGAATTTTAAATAAAATTTATTACAGAACACTTAAATAACCTTAATGTTATAATATTAAAAATTCTATTGACTTGAAACTAACATCAATGTGTCCACGCCATGATTCCAAGAACGTGTAGGTGTAATAAAAAAATTTAAATCAACAAAATTGTGAAATAATATATTATTTTTGGTGATGTAGCGTAAGTGAATCCTGCGATGATAAAAGTAATCGCCGAATCCATTGTCGACGGATTTGAAATAACTTTAGATAAACCTTTTAATTTTAGAAAGATCAAACTTATTACATTATAAAATATAATACATCTCAAGTGGCGATGCAGGAAAGTATTTGAACAAATTAATATTCGCATGCCTGCTGTGGTGCACAGGAAGAAATTGCTTTGCAATTTCATGCCACTTGCAACGAAACTCCCTTGACGTTGCAAGTTGCGCTTTCGTCTGCCGCCCATGCCCGGTGAGCTTCACCTGTCACACTCTGCTCACGGTCCGCGGTACGGAAAACGCGTTGCCGTGATCGGCAGTACAAAAACGCGTTCGTTCCCTCGATTAAAAGGGCGAAAATTCCCGTTGATGCAAATTAAAAGTCAATAGCACCCACCCACATTTTAAATTTGCTGTCACGGACAACCCAACGACAGTATGATCTGTTCATCGGAATCCTTCCCTGCTTTCGAAGGCAATGTCGCCGTCTCCATCGTGTTGTAAGGAGCCACGCTGTTCAATCTGAGCTCCACCAAAAACAACCATCGCGTCAATACACATTCGCGTATTCAATCATCTCAATTTAAACTAAAAATAATCGATAGATGATCTATTCGATTCATTTCCTATTCAATCATCTAAATACACAGACAAGAAATTGTATATGATGATAGAGTTTGATTACCTCGCCTTTCGCTTTTGGAGGAAGCGTTGCAGAGATAATTTGTTCACTATTTCCAACCCTGCACGCGGAACAAGAAACCATGTTAACACAATTTATACCCAAAAAAAACCTTCATTTACCCTTTCACATTCTATCCAACCCCTATTCAAAATAACATATGTGCGATATGCGTCTTACCTGCTGCCACTTTTTGAGGTTGATTTTCATTGACAGCGTTCAATACAGATTTGGAAGGCTGCTGTCCCGATATCTCTTCAATTTTGCCGCTGGCAATCTTAGATGTTGTTATGTTGCTCGAGCTATTGGCGCTGGCAAGTTTCATAATGTCTTGAACCTGCCAAGAAAATTGCAAAGTACTCCGTCAAAAATAAAATAAACTAAAAAGATGAGCGATTCATGTGGTTTTGTCAAAATATACACTATTTTTATTGATGCATTATATGTGTTGCTGGGATAAAAATAAGACCTTCTGAGCAGACATATCGTAAACATTCACCACTCCGTTATAGAAAATAGTGAATTGAGATTTGGAATATAGTTTTTCCGGCACTTCTGCTACGACGAACCCGCTGAAAATAGTACCATAAATATATAGTTAGCCTTCTGAACGTTTAAATAGCTCTCAATTGAAAGAATTCCCTCAAAAATAATTAAAATGGAAAATATCTGGACAAGAAAATACCTGGAATTCGGATTAGTGAGGCCGATTTCCGAAGGCAAGGTTACATTTGATTCTGTAACTCTTGGGTTTGAACAGACACCGGTGCTTAATGGAAACAATTCCATAATTTCAACCTTCTTGTCCTCTGATTGTTTGTTCGATGAAAGCAACTTTAGCATCATCTCAGGTTTTACCCGCGACAGATGTTGCATGACTACTGTTCCATTCATGAAAAATAGATACAATATATCAGCAAAAACATTACTTCAAAACACAAATGGAAGACAAATTTAATGAAAGAAGGCATATTGCACTGATCAATCTGAAAACGCAGCGGCAAGAAAGATGGAGGGAAAGCATACATCTCGTCCTGGCTTTGTGTTTTTCAGGACCGAATTCCAAACTATTACTGCCATCCACAACCGTTCCGTTTCTTTCAGAGGCGTTCTGAACGCGTAAATACTCGAAAGCCGCAGAACCATTTGGCGACATAGCTTCCAAACTCATTTGTTCTGACAAATCACCAAATTTCCACTGCAATAATCTACCCTTTTTCCGAAGCTATACTCCTCCGGGAGATCTATCAAAATACCGGATAAATATAGACAATAAGAATTCAGGGGCATGATAAAAGCCTGATAAACACGCACGTGGAAGTATTATTGTTTTAATGAATGGAAATGGATCGCAACTTCAGCAGCGCCTCCGGCACGGGCGTCCCTTTAGCCTGACCATGTGAACCACGTGCTCTGTTTTCTGTGAGACCAAGAGAGAGACTTTGCAACGTGTCATATAACGAAGCCAGTGCGTGACTCGGATTATGCATATTCCCCAAATTTTCCACGGATTTGACGTGATGAATCCTTTTGCGTTATTTCCAGCACGGGAAAAACATGGAATGAATTGTGGGTTGCTTATTGGTACATTAGATCAGCTTTGATTTAATTTTGGGTGGCGTATAGACTATTTAAAGTATTCAAAGCCATATTGAATATTGAATAAATGTTTAAGTGGATGAAGAAAGCAAAATTCTGTTAACTTTTTCATAGTATTTATAAGCTTTTAATAAATTCAAATAATTTAATTAAATATTAAATTGTTATTCATGTAATTGTAAGAAAAATGTGGAGCAAAATTCTGTTAACTTTTTCATAGTATTTATAAGCTTTTAATAAATTCAAATAATTTAATTAAATATTAAATTGTTATTCATGTAATTGTAAGAAAAATGTGGAAAAATACAACGAAGCCTTTATGGGTTAACATCCAAACTCTTGAAGATAACATAGGAAGCATGAGAACCAAAATAAGATAGTGTTAGTAGATACTATAGTGAGGAGAATGTGGTGATAATCTCCTATCCAAAATACCTAAAAGAAAAATTTGATGTTTGGCATTGGGATTAAAATGGTTGTTTGGCATTCGGATTAAAAAGGTTGACCGATTTCCGTAAGATCATAAATCAAGTTGGAAGTCTTTAGTCTACCGAAGACCATGGTCAAAACTAAATCATTATTTTTTGTGATCTGATTTGGATGATCGTATACAGGTTTCCAATTTAGCTAAGCTATTTAAGTTAAGTTATATTAAATTTTAGTAGTTTTTAAGTGAGAATTTTTGAAAAAAATTCTGGTTTATTTTTTGATTTAATTTATTTCGCATTGATTTATTGAAATCACATGATGACTAATTCTTCATAATCAAAATGCCCCGGAATTTTGGAAGTCGCTAAATCTATATATATCATTAAAAAACCAATTTAAACAACATAAATCAAAATTTAAACGCAATTTTTTCACTAAATTTAAAAAAAAAAAAAATTATGAAAAACTCTAAAATATTAAACTTGAAAATAATTCATATTAAACTCATCATCTTTAACCAATTCAATATAATTTAATAATAAAATTAAATAAATGGTGCATTTGCATCCAAGAGTAGCTATTCAAAACTAAGAATATGTATGGCTATTTCGACAGCTTCGGAAGACTTCCTTACCAAATGCGCCGTCTTTTTTCGACCTTCGAGGCGGTGCACTTGAATTTTAAATACGGTCCTCTTTTCAAGAGTTTAATTGATATGTATTTTTGGGATATTATGTTAATGTTTATTATTTTTATGTTATTAGATGTAGTGATTTTGGAATATAGTTTATAAAAATTTAATTTAATTAGTGATAATTATTAAATTGTTGGTAGAGATTTAAATTTTATGAAATATACTAAAATAATTTTTAGTAATATTTGCGAATTGAAGATTAATATTTATTTTTATAGTTATATTTTTTTTTGTCATTTTAATTTAAATTGATTAATTTAAAAAACAGTG
Source organism: Pinus tabuliformis (assembly GCA_031772625.1). Taxonomy (NCBI): domain Eukaryota; kingdom Viridiplantae; phylum Streptophyta; class Pinopsida; order Pinales; family Pinaceae; genus Pinus; species Pinus tabuliformis. The sequence continues at coordinate 813,111,811 of CM062808.1, read as the reverse complement.
ATAAGAAAGAAGTTATAATTTTTGGGTATATGATATTAATATGTCATGGTATTATAACAAAATCTATTTACATATTAAGAATTTTTATGGTAAAATAGATTGTACTAAATCTACATTGTTAGAAATAGAAAAGAAACTAAGTGTTTGTTGGAAGGAGAAATTTTTATGTGAGCAGAAAAGTGCATAGTTATAAAAGAAACTATATGTTTGATGGACGAATAGTCTTGTTTTGATAGTGAAGGTGCATGATGAGATTTAATTTTTATAGCATAAAGTTATATGCTTTTTTTTTGGTTTGTTAAGTAATGTGAGTTTTGAAATGATTAGCTTATTTAATATATGGTTTGAGTAGTTTTGACCTAGGGGCATCTAAGATAGTGAAGGTGCATGATGAGATTTAATTTTTATAGCATAAAGTTACATGCTTTTTTGTTTGTTTGTTAAGTAATGTGAGTTTTGAGATGACTAGCTTATTTAATATATGGTTTGAGTAGTTTTAACTTAGGGGCATCTAAGTTGTCGTCAAAATTATATGGGCTTTTTCCCATGAAATTTCAAATGAGTAACATTTTCACCACAGAATACCTTAACAAAACACCTTACACATCTAATTCATCATTTCATCAAAATCATATAAAAATAACACTCGACCTAAATCACACCAACCTTATCATAATTAATTTTTTCCTATAAAATTTTAAACAAATAACCTTTTCATCCTAAAATGCCTTTAAAAAAATCCTATCTCCGCTCCGTGAACTTAAAATCTTATGATCTTTTTATAAATAGGTATCCCACCAAAAATATGTGAACCGGTTCATTACTCTATTTAAATTTTAAGGAATTACCCACTAGGACTCCCTTTTTATATATCCTGCTACAAGACATGGACATGAAACTAAGCGTAATAGCGAAATATTTAAAAAGGGTAATTCCTTGAGTTATAAATAATATTTTACCGCATAGTATTTAAAGTCTACGTAATAGTCTATGTGATGAATTTTCAATTATTGAATTCAAAGTTACTTTAAATTCCTTGATATAAAATCTATAATTTTCAATTATTGAATTCAAAGTTACTTTAAATGCCATGATATAAAATCTATCATAGAATACGTTAAGTTTTATTAACTAAATATTTGTTTATCACGGTTAACAAACACCATTAAAATTAACATACACAAGTATCAAAGTAACTAAATATTTGTTTAGCACGGTTAACAAACACCATTAAAATTAAAATTAAAATTACAATATACAAGTATCAAAGTATATTATATTTTCTGGAACTAGTATTAATGTGTATATTACATTATATATAAAGAAAATATTAAGTTTTATATAATAAATTAATAATTAATTTATTATTGTTTATAGAGGGAAAATAGATGGTGATGAGTGTATTGTTAAGTTACTTTTTGTGTGAAAGTTATTAATTTAAGTTTTTTAGAAAAAAAATTAATCATATTAAACACTAATATGGTCAAAGTTAAGTGTGATCTTTAAATAATTTTGATGATTTATATATCCTTCAATAAAAACAGCTTAACAAAATAAAAAAAATAAAAATTACACAATACTTCTCACTTTATTAAATAATTTTGATGATTTAAATATCCTATGATAAAAACAGCTTAACAGAATAAAAAAAATAATTAACTTATTATTACACAATGCTTCTCACTTTATAATATAAATTTAAATACAATTGCATATTGCACTTTCTTTCGCACCCAATAAGCCTCGCCTGTCACAGTATACCGTCTCCATCGCGGTGTACCATATCTTTAAACAAGGGAAGCTGCGACGCAGCGAGTCCCTGCGTCAAGTTGAACCTGCCTGAAAATTCGGAATAAACGGATATGTGTTCTCTAGTAGCTGTTCGATCCAGACCCATAACCTGAAAGCTAGAAAGCCAGCCAGCTACATATCAGGAGATTCAGAGTTGATGTTTGAACGCAAATAAGCAGGCAAGGATACTGCTGAAGAGTCATATCGAGGACTTGAAACCAACTAGTGCTGCCAAAAGGTCGAGACAAATATACAGAACCCATCAATGCTAAAGGCCATTCTGTCATCTGTTTGGAAGGGAATGATAATCAATGCTTTGTTTGCAGCCATATTTAGCTGTGCAACATATATAGGTCCATATCTGATAAACTTGTTCGTAGAGTACTTGGGAGGAACAGAGCATTTTTCCTATGAAGGCTATGTGCTGGCCTCTGTTTTCTTTGGTGCAAAGATGATTGAGTGATTGGCCCAGAGACAATGGTATATTGGAGCCCAGCAGCTTGGGAAACCATATATCTACGTAGGCTCCAAGAGCTGAGAAGGGTTGCCTACCTGTTGTTGCATGAACAGCACCAATGCTAAAGGCCATTCTGTCATCTGTTTGGAAGGGAATGATAATCAATGCTTTGTTTGCAGCCATATTTACCTGTGCAACATATATAGGTCCATATCTGATAAACTTGTTCGTAGAGTACTTGGGAGGAACAGAGCATTTTTCCTATGAAGGCTATGTGCTGGCCTCTGTTTTCTTTGGTGCAAAGATGATTGAGTGATTGGCCCAGAGACAATGGTATTTTGGAGCCCAGCAGCTTGGGAAACCATATATCTACGTAGGCTCCAAGAGCTGAGAAGGGTTGCCTACCTGTTGTTGCATGAACAGTGGTCATGAGGGCCTCAGCAATACCAAATTCTTCATTCACCACCTGTAGCCAGTCCATGAGTATTCGTTTCAGTTTTTACGGTGAGCTAATTTTGACACATAGTTATGACTCAATGACAATGTTTGCAGGAAGTACATTTGTCGATGGAAAAATATAGATGCAACAATCTTAAGTACATTTGTCGATGGAAAACTATAGATGCAAACAGAAAAAATACAAAAATTACCACAAAAAATATACCTTAAGATGTGCAGAAGCCTTCTCGGTTGTTGTAAAAGCTCCAGATGATTCTACAACATACTCCGGTTGTTGTAAAAGCTCCAGATGATTCTACAACATACTCACTGAAAGGTAGCACTGAAAACCACCCATGTAATGAAGAACACCATGGATGTAGAGTATTGTTATGTTGATGAATACAAAATGTTTGTCTTCTACTCTGCTCCATCTTGTGCACTTTGTGCAACAGGGAAAACATCATCATAGACCAGCACAATATTTGCAAACTCAGCTATGTACGAGTGAGAAATCTGCAAAGAGAAAATTTACAAGTAAAATTCAACCACCTAACTCAGAGCATGACTATACCAACTTTTTACTGAAAGGTAGCACTGAAAACCACCCATGTAATGAAGAACACCATGGATGTAGAGTATTGTTATGTTGATGAATACAAAATGTTTGTCTTCTACTCTGCTCCATCTTGTGCACTTTCTGCAACAGGGAAAACATCATCATAGACCAGCACAATATTTGCAAACTCAGCTATGTACGAGGGAGAAATCTGCAAAGAGAAAATTTACAAGTGAGTCAAAGTACACAGCAAAAAGAGTCGATGAAGATACAACTTTGCAAACAACGAAATGAAAGGGCTAAAAAGCAAAACGGGGAGGTGAGAATGGAAAAGTGGCGAGCTTTACAATGATGAACTTACCAAGCATTAAACCTGCAAACACATGGCATCCTCCCAAATCCGTGAGAAACTCTCAAACATGAGTGCACAAGGGAATAATCTGAGAGGGGACTTTAAAATGTCAACATAAAATTAAACTTCTGAGTCAGGAAGTTTTGATCCAAACCTAAAGTGGATCTATGTGGAAGATTCCAACCCTTTTGCAACAAAATAAATGATTATTTTACATGTCTAAGGCCTGTGGAGAACAGATACGCACTGTCTATCTAGTCAAACACATCTGAATCTTTGATCCTTATGCCCCAGGGTAGTTTTCTGATGGTATGGTACAGACCATTCCAAGGAAAATTGAAATCAAGGGATAGCTTAAAGTACAATCAATGAAATTTTGTTAAAAGAGTACATATTTGACTATAGGTAGCCTACTATTATTTTGGTACGGATGGAACACAAGTATTCTTAAATTTCAGTGCACACTATAAACAGAAGATGAAATAAAACAAAACATAATATCTTGCCAACACAATTCTCTGTATATAAATTATTGTAAAGTCAAATCCCATATCCATCATTGTATAGAATTCCAAATCTCACCATATTCCATTGTTGCTAAGATGCATATTTAACAAGAAATTAAGTCCATGTGTTGTTTGAATAGTACCAAATCCAAGGGCAATTATACATATAACAGTTAAAAAATACCAATAACAGCAGTTTATAGGCAAATTCAAAGGCCTTGAAATAATACAAATCTCAAACCTCAGAAAATGTTTTCGAGAAACATTGAACGATATAACATATTCTCAAGTGATCAGCACAACCCCTGCTTCTTTCTTCCTCAACAGGAGCATTAAGTGAGTTATGGTAACTGCCACTAATAGCCACTTAACAGCAGCAGCGTCTTCCGTGCGTGGACTCAACTTAGTATATGCGCCTCAACTAATAGTCTAATACTCAGCTGTACCAATCCCATAGGCATTATAAATATTGAAACACTCCAACTCACAGATCAAAACAACCATTTGTAAAAGGTAATTTGAAAATAGTTTTGCTGAAACACGATATCACTGAAATAAAAGACCAATGTCCCCAATAGTCATGTTAAACTGTACATTGCACCTTGCTAACAAACAAATGGGGATAATTGCACCAAAGATAATTTTCTCAAACTTCAGCTGCATAATCACTCGTGTACTGAATTCTCTGATACTTCTTTGACAGATGGAGTTTTGATAAGTTGGCTATAATTGCCCTTTTCTTTGAAGAGCTGAGCATGGTGATGTTTGCAATAAAGCCTGCCCTCAATTGCAATATAGTTCGAGGGACTGATAACACAACCACCATGCATACACTTGAAGCATGCCTTGTGGTATCCCACACCTTCCACAGAAACCTGCAATACAAGCTTCAAGCAGGAAATACTTTTGAGATTCAGTATCATCTTTACTTTAACTTAATACCAGGCAAGGTTGCCCAATCTAATCCTAAAGGTGGACAGGGTTTTGTCTAATTGACAAAACCGCTCTGTTTCTTCGCCGTGGAAGCGTTTCGCCTCCTGCACGTCAGTGGAGACCGGCAGAGCTTCCGGCTCTCGGTCGCGTTTTCTGAGCGTCTGAGTCATCATCATAGAAAGATGATATTTGAACCCTGAACGCAGAAGTGGTGCAGGAACTATAAGGGGATGATAGCTCGGCTTTAGCGAATAATTGTTTATACTGCTATAGAAGCCGATATGGATAACTGAGCGGATACGAATATAGGAGCGGATTAAAGGATTACCGATATAAATCTATGCATAACATCATTTCACAAGGTACATGCAAAAGCTATGTTTGAGCTGCGCGGAAGTTGAACAGTCTGGCATGGGAAGGGGTCTTGTGACCTAGGGTTTTTGACCTCTGTATGTGGTTGGGCATGCGCCCCACTTTCCCAACCAAAAACCCCATTGCAGAACCAGAAACCCGTCGTTTTCAGCTATGAACCCGCCTGCTCTTCAAATGCTTCGCACAAAACCGCCCCTTCCAACTGACCTAGGGTTTTTGACCTCTGTATGTGGTTGGGCATGCGCCCCACTTTCCGAACCAAAAACCCCATTGCAGAACCAGGAACCCGTCGTTTTCAGCGATGAACCCGTTTTTCGCGGATGCCACAATGGAAAACGGAATGCAAAGAGTGACACTGGTTTACCAGTGAAAGATACTGAGGCAACACACCCCTTGCTCTTCAAATGCTTCGCACAAAACCGCCGAGCCGGTAGGCGGACACGTCCCGCCATGCAAACCTTGAGCATACGGCCGACACCTGCAAAAGAACAAGCAAACCTTAGCATATGTATGCCCATTCGCACTTAACATTAAACATTAAGGAATTAATGTTAGCATTAAAACGAAACCGCACACGGTCAGGGCCACTCGATTGTGCGTAAATACGAGTTTAAGCTATGGTCCGGCCTCTTCCGCCTCGGGAAGAGGCCAAATAAGATGGCGAAGGATGGCGAAAGAGTGAGTGCAAACGAAACTTAGCATATCCCCGCTCTAACCGCCGTATAACAGAGAAGGGCAGGGGTCAACTAATGCTAAGTCGGGGTCCTATCGATTACTATAGTCCCTGCCGGATGCCAAATGGCAGGGACTAATAATATTTAAAATTATTAATTATACCTTCATTATAGATAGAATGTCATATTGATATTTTTAAATTGGAAAATTATAAAAAATAAATTATTATTATTATTTAATTTTAAAATCATAAGTAAGTCACTAAATTAATATATAAAAATTTTTAATATTAAATTTCATTCAATAATATATCTTAATATAATTAAAAAATATTTTTATAATAATATTTATTTTAAAATTTATATACATAAATTACATATATAATTTAAATATTAAAATTTATTTTTATTATGTAGTGATACTATATTAAACAAAATATAAGTAACTAAAAATTGTAATTATATGACACGAAATAAATTAATAATAATTTTTTTATATAGTTAAAAAAATTAGCAATTAAATTTTGCAATATAAAATTATTTTTACACTACAATGAAGATTAAAAAATGTTCAAACATCATTCATAATAAGTTAAAGAAATGAAGTATTATTTAAGAATAATTTAATTGATTCATTATTTAATTTAAACGTGTGAAAACATTTTTTAATGAGTAAAACCAAAAACATTTACATTTAAAAAGAAACTGATCATCATATTTATTACGAATAAACAAGTAATTAAATGATTTTTTTTTTTAAACATATTTGTTGAAACATAATATTAAATCATTTTTTGATTTGTGCATATAAATGAATCAATTTTGTTTTTTAAAAAGCTATGAAACATATGGAAAGTGAGGGTAAATCACATTTTTAATAACCAGTCGTCGGAAAAATGGTAATATGAGAAAAAGCTTTGTAGAGTGTTCGTGAAATAGTACTACATCACCATTGGTTATTATTAGTCTTTACCATTTGGTAATGGTCAGGGACTATAGTAATCGAAAAGATGGAATTTAGCATTAATTTCACTTGTTAGTCCCTGCCATTTGGCAATGCCCAGGGACTATAGTAATTGAAAAGATGGAATTTAGCATTAATTTCACTTGCTTACCATTACAAATGACAAGTGACTATTACGAATAACCAAAATTTTAAAGAAAAATTAGTTTGATAGTCTTATTTAGCCTCTTCCCGAGGCGGGAGGGGCTTTAACATAAGTTATATTCCCTTTTCCGTTGGCATTTGGAATTTTTGCTTAGTAGAGTAAACTAATGCCAAGCATTAGTTTAAAACATTAAATGTTATACTGAATTAAATTAAACCTATAACAACTGAATTGAATTAAACCTAAGCTCATAAGCTTCACGGCAAGGTCAGAGACTTGGCATGTCCATCTGCGAAGGCTTCTACCTAGTGCGCCTGTCGCCTGCCACCTACCACCGCTTCAATCTAGGTGCCATTCCATAAACTGGAACAGTTGTCCCTTTCGCCAGATTGCATGGGAGAGTTTTCCATAAGCCAGAGTCCTTGAGTCTTTGGAGTACCTGAGTCCTCTGCATCATAATGGAGTCCAGTCCCTGAGTCTTTTGCATGATAATGAAGATGAGCTATGATGAGCCAGTTCTTCTGCATCATAATGAAGATAAGCTATGATGAGCCAGTCTGTGGCTTGAAACTTGAAACAGTAGAGCAACAAGTAAGAAACAATTTTTCATTCTTTGCTCATTTCATGCAAAATCAATTTCCATTATGAATTCACTCTTTGTCATCATTTCTTCATTTTGAATTCACTATTTGTCATCATTTCCAGTGAATTTTCACACAGTGAATTTTCATTTATGATCTTTCACTGAACATAACTTTTTCCAGTCAATTTTCATTTATGATCTTTCACTGAACACAACTTTTTAATTTTTTTATGAAACTCTTAAAAGCTCAGATTAGAAACAAAAAAACTCACCTTTGTGCAGGCTGTGCAGGCTGGCTAGATTGATGGCTTGAAGAACATGGTCCTTGCTCCTTCCACCATGAATTATCAGTACTTTCACCTGAAACCTTTTTCTTGCATACCTTTGTTGGTTCACGGGCAATTGGACCAACCGGTTCAACGCCTCGAGTATTCCCTGGTTCACCATCAGATGCGCGAGGCAGATGCGGAAGACTGCACCCCCTGTGAGAAACTGAAAGGCCGTGTAAAAGTAAAGGAACCCTGCAGGGTAAACTAAAGGTCCTGTGTCCCCTCTCAGCTCTGCATAATTCCTCTCCCCTCCTATGAAGCCCCTCACTTGCCCTTACTCAACACCAATATAAATGAAACAGATTCAACCTCATGTTCGTTCATGTTAAATATCTCACACACCAATAATCAATTATTTGTTTGCTTGTAAATCCATCACAAACGAAGACGAACAATGTGCATACCCTTTTCTGTATATAAACCTATACTTACCTGTGACATGTAAGCATCCCAATCGATCTTAGTATCTGTTAAAAAACGAACGTCTGGGTTAAACTTAGACGGAAGTCGAAAGACATGGAAAAAAAAAGGTAGCAGATAAGACAATGAAAGAGGTGGGAAGTTGGGGAGGAGGAGCGGAATTTACATGGAACATATGCAATAATTGCACAAGTTAACAGACTGTCCGCGAGTCCAGTGCCTCGAGTATTGCCTGGTTCGCCGTCAGATGCGCGAAGCGAATGAAGGGCGTCACCTGGTTCAAACAAAAATAGGCCGACTCGAGCTCCCGTCAAGGGCGGCTCTGGTCCTGCTACTGACTGCCGCCAGGTAAAAAGTGCCTCGAGTCCTCATTTTTCTGGAATCTCACGACTCTTTCCTTCACAAATTTCCCCTCCTCAGGCTGTGCATGTGTTCCCTTGAAGTTGGTCGATACAAAACCCCAAGGCCCGAGCTAAATTCCTCAGAATATTCATTTCCATAAACAAATGCCTTCTTAGGGTTCACCATGAATTCATTCCCATAAACAAATGCCTTCTCAGAGTTCACTATGAGTTCATTCCCACGTCTATTGACCTGCATTATGAAAGCGTACAAAAACAAAGACCAAGAACGTTTCTTCCAACGGTAAAGGAGGTTTCAGAAGCATATGCCGCCCCCATCTGGTTTTATTTTGACATTGCTGCAGTTGATGACACCTTCGGGGCGCATACTGAGCCTCCATGGGGGTGGCTGGTGCAGCAGACCACACCTTCGTTGCGGGTACTGAGGCTTCAAGGGTGTGGCTTTAGAAAAGCATCTGTCAATGTGTTTAAGGTCACCTTCCACACGTCTTCGCTTCTCATTTTCAAAGTTCAGGAAGTGGGAGGCCGTTCGCTGAAGAAAAAGCTGAGCGTCAGGAGCAAGACAACATCTGTCAAAATGCATGTAAGCGAAGTTGTTATTATAAATAATTGAAACTTGCATTTATATTATATATTAAATTGTTTATAAAATTTTGTTTTCCCCTTTTTCATATATTTTCATTGTTTGAGCGTTCTAATGCTACTCCTTGCCTCCTTTCTCATAACAGGTTTACGCGCGATTTCTTCCCTTCTAAAAGGCCTCTTCCTCCTTTACTAAATCGGGTGTGGTTTCATCAATTTTCTCCACAAAATCCGTGAAGTTCTCTTAATTTTTTAGAGGGTTGGGTTTTTATAGTGTTATCTACGGTTAATATCAGCGAAGGGCCTTTAGATCCGAAGGTATTATGGGGCAACGATCTCTGATATACAGTTTTGTCGCGAGGGTCACTGTGGTGCTTGCGGAGTACACAGAATTCAAAGGCAATTTTACAAGTATTGTTGCTCAGTGCCTGCAAAAGCTTCCCGCCAGCAACAACAAGTTCACATACAATTGCGATAATCATACCTTCAACTACCTTGTTGAAGATGGATTATAACTTGTCTAGTTGGATTGTAGACCTGAAAAATCATTAAAATTGTAAACATCAAATAGGCTGGTTGGATCGTAGACCTGAAAAATCATTAAAATTGTAAACATCAAATATTAATATATGCTATGTTTTGTAACTAGTGGGATGATTTTCATTTGAAGAAGAGCTTGATGTTTTGTCGATGGTTCAGTTGTCAAGGAAGCAACAGGATTCGAACCAGCGCCCTATCAGAGAATCGCTTCCCGGAGACAAGCCCTTCTCTGGCGTGACCATTGCATTGTCAGGTCGAATGTCACGTCCTCAGGTTGCACTTAAACCCCATCAATTTTTTCTGATATATTATGTGACACATTTAAGTAACGGTTCTTTCATATTATACGGTTTGGTTCCATCATTTTCTATTCAATTTTAGGATTTGTGTCTATGTTTTCAATTCAGTTTTAGTAATAATATAGATCTATGTCTAAGGTGTTTTTTTACCTGCAGGGAAAAAGGAATCCCTGTAAAAGATCCGATATCCTGTTGTTGTTTCTTCGGAATCAGGGAACTTTGCCCGCTGCGAGATTACAACCACTGATTTCAACAACTGAACCCATGCGCCTAATGCGTTTAAACCCGCACCAATTTACTACTACAGGCCATGCTGCTCTGATACGTGCTTATTGACTCTACTTTGACTATGCTGCTTTAGCTATCGTTCCGCACTGGGCTATGCTGCTCTCGTTTGACCCACAGCTATTGGTCGTTCTTGTTGTTCTATATGCCTCTATCTAACTATTGGTCTCTTGTACGCGACCTCTCAATCAGACCTTCCAATATCCAACCTTTTCTCAATGCTTTTCAATCCATGTAGTCTTTGGGGAACTTCACTGATTCAGCCACTGTCGGCAAGAAAATATCCTCTTCGCCTTCTTTCTAAGGCAGGGACTAGCTGCTTCGCAGCCTTCCTTGTTAGATTGTGAAGTTGAAAGTTTAGATGCCACAATTTTGTTTGGCTACGACACCCTCTATTTAATGTAGGATGTGGCGATGGAATTTCGAGCTTCCCTCTCCCTCAGCAGGGAATTCAACATGTCCATCGAGGATTATTGATCATAGGTTATAAGGATGTTTCAATGGTCACGCTTCTCTTTCCATGCTTCATTGCTCTAAGGGGAATCAAGATTGATATTTTGGTTCTTATATTTAAGATTCACAAGATAGTCAACCACTTTATTTCCATATTGACAAGAGTGTGAGGGACGGAGGACATGAAAGGAGGGTGATAAAGAATTAATGCGAGAGATGAATTAAAGGAGGGAGATAAAGAATTAATGCGAAAGACGAATTTTTCAAGCCTTTGGATTTGATAGATTTTATCTAGAGAGAATCCATTAATAATAGTCTTTTGAGTATTAATAGCTAGTTGAGGGTCTCCTTACACTTGAAGCTTCATAAAGCAATTGATAATAGCTAAGCATAGGCATGATTCCAAAGAAAAGAATTATGTTGCATTACTTTTTTACTTCACAACTATTAGTAAACAAAATAAGTCTTTACCATCACAGTTTCGATAGATACCTTTAAAGCCATCCAACCTCGATTTCCTTTTAAAGCACTATCAAAATTTAATTTGATAAACTCTACTCATGAGATAAATATTTTAGGTGATTCAACTCCATGATGTAAGGAAACATGCCACCAAAGGGGGATATGTAGCAGGGGAGAGCTCAAGTCTGGCTAAAATATCTATTCATGTGGGCTTGCTTTCCAATATTGTTGATTCTAGTGGGGGGATAAAATTGTTTCTTAAACACTATGTAGGGTGATTGGCCAAACCACAAAAACTATAGAGTGAGTTTGATGTTCTTCTCTTCTCATATGAATCATAGGAGGAATCGTGGCATCATAACCCAAGCTCTGTTAAAGATCAAATTATTGAATATTCCATGATAATATTGATAAAAAATACCTATGAGGCATGCATATTTTCTATCAAAATGCCCAAAGAGCAACAAAACTCAATCTCATATGCTTTCTAAAAAGTTGCAAGAGTTAAAGAGGTGCTCCATGTCTTCTATGTTAGCTCTACAAAGAAAGAAAATTGAAGGACCCTCAAACCCTTTTCTTCTAATTCTATTCTACGACAGAGCTCAACATCAGTAACACTTTAAGCCAGAGATGTTGAAGCCAAATTATGCTCAAGATAAACCATTTCATTTTTTCATAAGAGCTCAATATAAATTTCTAACTATAAACACCTAATTAAATAATGTGATACACATAAATATTGTACTAATGCATAAATAGAAAGGAAACTAAATGTTAGGTGGACACATAGTATTGTCTTGATGTTGAACGTGATGATGTGCTTTACAATTGAAGTCACAAATTGTATGATCATCTTGATTCTAGTGGAGCATTTTCAATATTTTAATGAAGAAACGTGTGGACTTATTAAGTGGAAAGGTGTGGTCTATATTGGAACTGAGGTTGGAGAATTTTGTTTTTTTATTAAATGAATGGATAAGATTTCCTCCCTTGAGAATATTCTTTTTTCTTATACATAATTGGACAGATCTAATTAGGGATTTCTAAAAAGTTTCTCAGTTACAAAATTCATCCATTGAATCGTGTCCTCCATAACCCATCCTAGCCATGTTACAAATTCAAATCATTTTTTGTGTTTTGAATTCATTTGTATAGGCATTTACGATTAGATTGATGGAGGAATTACATTTTTCTTGCAGAACAATGGCATGCAAACATCAAGTTGACGTGAAATTGAACCAAAATAATTTAGGTTTGTGGGGGAATACATAGCTATGAGAAATATTATAGTGACTTTGAGTGTGACTATACCTTCAACATAGAGGTCACGAGTTCCATTTACGTTTTGTGGAGTGGGTTGCATGATCGCATTTATTGCTTTTTATTTTATCATTCCACCCGAAGGTGAAGGTCCTATGGACTTGAATATGAATATGTATTTGTGTAGAGCAAATAATGATGGTGCAAAGAAGAGAAGAGAATCCCACCATCCTCGCCATTCTTCTTATTTTGAGCTCGGTAAGTGATACCATGCTATCCAGCAAAATAGATAGCTGCAAGAACCCCGCATAAAGAAGTTCTTGATGGCCACCTCTTGGATGCCAAAATGGTTGTTAGACATAAAAATGTAGAGTATTTTGTCTCTATTCTCGTAGAGGCCATGCTGTGCCATGACATTTTGGTAAGCCCTATAGCAACAATGTTGATGATAGTCTAAGGAAGAACTGAGGAAGATACCATGATATTCAATTATTGTTACACCATATTGCTCTTCTTCTTGCTCACTGAATAAATATGTATACAGATTATCTTTGTTGATGAAATTACTTGTGTGCTTATCTTATTTGTCTTTTTAAATCACTAATATTGTTTTTATTCAAAGCGAGAGAAGACTATTGATGTATGGTAAACCATAATAAAGTATTGTTAAAGGGGATTTGTAGAATGCAAGATGGAACTAAAAATATTCCAATGACTTGAAATGTTTGCACACAGTAAATAACCCAAAAATAAATAACTTCCTTAACCCTATTGGTATTATGACCTCTAGCAAGGCAATTTTAAATGTAACCAAAAATTAAAATAAAAAGGGAATGAAGGCAATGGCCACAATTATTCCAATAAAATGATTAGATAATGAAACATTGCATGTCTATTAAATTTTGGTAATTCATTGGTGATTTAAAAGTGTTTCAAAAAATTTAAAAGTAATAAAATTCTCCAAATTTCATAACTATGCTATTAAAAAAGAGTATATAGAATTTTAAATAAAATTGATTACAAAACACTTAAATAACCTTAATGTTATAATATTAAAAATTCTATTGACTTGAAACTAATATCAACGTGTCCACGCCATGATTCCAAGAACGTGTAGGTTTAATAAAAAAATTTAAATCAACAAAATTGTGAAATAATATATTATTTTTGGTGATGTAGCGTAAAGTGAATCGTGCGATGATAAAAGTAATGGCCGAATCCATTGTCGACGGATTTGAAATAACTTTAGATAAACCTTTTAATTTTAGAAAGATCAAACTTATTACATTATAAAATATAATACATTCGGATGCAAGTGGCGATGCAGGAAAGGATTTGAACAAAATAATATTCGCATGCCTGCTGTGGTGCAGAATCCAGATGAAGAAATTGCTTTGCAATTACATGCCACTTGCAACGAAGCTCCGTTGACGTTGCAAGTTGCGCTTTCCTCTGCCGCCCATGCCCGGTGAGCTTCACCTGCCACACTGTGCTCACGGTCCGCAGTACGGAAAACGCGTTGCCGTCATCGGCAGTACGAAAATGCGTTCGTTCCCTCGATTAAAAGGGCGAAAATTCCCGTTGATGCCATTAAAAGTCAATAGCACCCACCCACATTTTAAATTTGCTGTCACCGACAACCCAACGACAGTATGATCTGTTCATCGGAATCCTTCCCTGCTTTCGAAGGCAATGACGCCGTCTCCATCGTGCTGTAAGGAGCCACGCTGTTCAATCTGAACTCCACCAGAAAAAACCATACCTCAATACACATTTGGGTATTCAATCATCTCAATTTAAACTAAAAATAATGGATAGATGATCTATTCGATTCATTTACTATTCAATCATCTAAATACACGGACAAGAAATTGTAGATGATGCTAGAGTTTGATTACCTCGCCTTTCGCTTTTGGAGGAAGCGTTGCAGAGACAATTTCTTCACTATTTCCAAGCCTGCACGCGGAACAAGAAACCAGGTTAAAACAATTTATACCCAAAAAAAACCCTTCATTTACCCTTTGACATTCTATCCAACCCCAATTGAAACTAACATATGTGCGATATGCGTCTTACCTGCTGCCACTTTTTGAGGTTGATTTTCATTGACAGCGTTCAATGCACATTTGGAAGGCTGCTGTCCGATATCTCTTCAATTTTGCCGCTGGTAATCTTAGATGTTGTTAGGTTGCTCGAGCTATTGGCACTGGCAAGCTTCAGAATGTCTTGAACCTGCCAAGAAAATGGCAAAGTACTCCGTCAAAAATATAATAAACTAAAAAGGATGACCAATTCGTGTTGTTTTGTCAAAATGTACACATTTTTTCTTGATGCATTGTATGTGTTGCTCGGATAAAAATAAGACATTCTGGGCAGACATATCATAAACATTCACCTCTCCGTTATAGAAAATAGTGAATTGAGATGTGGATATTTTCTCCGGCACTTCTGCTACAACGAACCGGCTGAAAAAAAATGCCATAAATATATAGTTAGCCTTCTGAACATTTAAATCGCTTTCAATTGAAAGAACTCCCTTAAAAATGATTCAAATGGCAAGTATCTGGACAAGTA
The DNA here is from genome assembly GCA_031772625.1 of Pinus tabuliformis. Lineage (NCBI taxonomy): Eukaryota > Viridiplantae > Streptophyta > Pinopsida > Pinales > Pinaceae > Pinus > Pinus tabuliformis. The sequence continues at coordinate 813,096,471 of CM062808.1, read as the reverse complement.
AATACCTGGAATTCGGAATAGTGAGGCCGATTTCCGAAGACAAGCATATATTTGATTCTATAACTCTTGGGTTTGAACCGAAACCGGTGCTTAATGGAAACAATTCCATAATTTCGACCTTCTTGTCCTCTGACTGTTTGTTCGATGAAATCAACTTTAGCATCATCTCAGGTTTTACCCGCGACAGATGTTGCATGACTGTTCGATTCATGAAAAATAGATACAATATATCAGCAAAAACATTACTTCAAAACAAAGATTGAAGACAAATTTAATGAAAGAAGGCATATTGCACAGATCAATCTGGAAACGTAGCGGCAATAAAGATTGAGCGTGTTTGTAAAAGAAAGCATACATCTCGTCCTGGCTTGGCGTTTTTCAGGACCGAATTCCAAACTATTACTGCCATCCACAACCGTTCCGTTTCTTTCAGAGGTGTTCTGAACGCGTAGATACTCGAAAGCCACAGATCCGTTTGGCGACATAGCTTCCAAACTCAATTGTTCTCACAAATCACCAAATTTCCACTGCATTAATCTACCCTTTTTCCGACCCTATACTCCTTCGGGAGATCTATCGAAGTGCCGAATAAATATAGACCATAAGAATTCAGGGGCATGATAAAGCCTGATAAACACGCACGTGGAAGTATTATTGCTTTGATGAATGGAAATGGATCGCAACTTCTCCGTCCCTTTAGCCTAAACACGTGAACCACGTGCTGTGTTTTCCGTCAGACCAAGAGAGAGACTTTGCAACGTGTCATATAACGGAGCCAGTGCGTGACTCGCATTATGCATATTCCCCAAATTTTCCACGGATTTGACGTGATGAATCCTTTTGTGTCATTTACAGGATGGGAAAAACATGGAATGGATTGTGGGGTTGCTTATTGGTATGCAGTTAAAAATGTCGCTGTCTAATTGGTTGGAGGAATTGTCTAAAAAGTTATGGTGATTTGGGTTATATTTAGAGAAAATTTGACAAAGATTTTTGTAAATCTAAGTTATCGCTGTTAAACTTCAAAATTTTAGGTATTTTAGAAGTTTTTGATGGTGATGAATTCATTTCCACCATTAAAAACACTATTCAAACATTGTCTTTACAAGATTTTTTGAAATTTTTTGGCCTAGATTCTGGATAGACAATTTCTCCACCTCATTAGACGAGACCATTAACAACTACTTATATTAAATTCATCATCTTTAACTATTTCATTATAATTTAATAATTAAAAAAATATATTAACATACCATTAAGTTGCCCTATAAATAAGGATACACATGAAAGCCCTGTAAAAGCAGAGCAATCCCTATGAGCCAGGAATACAGAAAACTATGCCAAAAAGAAATTCAGCAATTGCTCAACAGAGGATTGATCAAAGAATCCACTAGCCCCTGGAATTGCTGTGGATTCCATGTAAACAAAAGCGCTGAACAAATTAGAGGTATCCCTAGACTTGTAATAAATTACAAGCCTCTAAATTCAGTTTTGGCTGATGATACTTATCCCATTCCACATAAAGGAGACTTGATCAGGAGAATTGCAGGGGCAAAAATATTTTCAAAGTTTGATTTAAAAGCAGGATTTTGGCAAGTTGCCATTAATGAGGAAGATAAGTTCAAAACTGCTTTTAGTATTCCTGCAGGGCACTATGAATGGAATGTCATGCCATTCGGTCTTAAAAATGCTCCTTCAAAGTTTCAAAAGGTCATGGATGATATTTTTAAGCCATATTTTGATTGGCTACTTGTATATATTGATGATGTTTTAATTTTTTCCAAAAATATTGATGATCACTTTAAGCATGTAAATATTTTCATGAAGTTGGTCAAGAAAAATGGGCTTGTGCTTAGTAAAAAGAAAATAGAAGTATTCCAGACTTCTATAAAGTTCTTAGGCCACCAGATTTCTAATGGCCAAATCTCTCTGCAACAACATGCCATTGACTTTGCAGACAAATTTCCAGATGTCTTAAAAGACAAGACACAACTGCAAAGGTTCCTTGGCTGCCTAAACTATGTAAGCAGTTTTTATCAAGACTGTGCCAGTGACAGAAATGTGCTCAATAAGCGGCTTGGCAAAAATCCCCCTCAATGGTCAGATGTCCATGCCAGAGCAGTGCAAGAAATCAAAGCAAAGGTAAAGTCCTTGCCTATACTATACATAGCAGATGATGAGGCATTCAAGATAGTTGAATCCGACGCTAGTGACATAGGCTGGGGAGGGATTCTAAAACAAAAAGTTGCCAAAGAAGAACAAGTGGTACAGTTTGCCTCAGGAGTATGGAACCCAGCAGAACAAAATTATTTTGTTATTGAAAGAGAAGTGAAAGCTGCATGGAATTGCATCAGCAAGTTTGCAGTATATCTAATAAACAAGCCTTTTCTTCTCAGAACAGATGCGTCAGCAATGAAGAAAGTCCTATCCAAGGACATCAAGAAACCAGAAGAAGCAAAGTTTGCCAGATGGCAGGCGCTCTTTGCAAATTTTGATTTTTCCATTGAGCACATCAAAGGAGAGGAAAATTGTCTTCCTGACTTTCTCAGCAGGGAATACCTTGAACAAAATGTAGCACATATCATGATGATTATTACTGAGTGGGACCAGCACCAAAAACAAGAGGTCTTGAGAACCATTCCAGATAATCAAGACTGGGATACATACAGAGACAATTGGAGACCCACATGGCAATTAAGGAACACAAAAGTCCTTGATGCCAACTTACAGCCTCACACTGATCTCCAACATTATGTACCTGAAAGAAAGGTGTACCCAAAGGGCAGAAAATGGATCCATGATATGATGTATGACAAAGCAAAAGCAGATGCTGGAACCGCAAGACGGGCCCTGGAAACGAATTTTCATGACATTGGATGTATCTGGCACCATGTAGGCCGTGACACAGGAATCTATGAAAGCTATTATTGCATCTACCGAACCAGAGACTTGTGGATCAACCAACCCCAAGTCCAACCGTGTGCTCGATGGCCCGGAAATGATCCCAAAGTAATGTTCCCTGACACAGTTTATTATTTTTCAGATTATAAAAAGCTGTGGTGGGACTTCATGAATGTTGATGACAGAGAAGAAACCCATTACACAAAGTTGAAATTCAGTGCAATGGCAGCATCCCAGAAAAATCTACAATGTGAATGGTTTCAGAATTGGTGGACAGATTACGGAGTTAACAGAACAGCCATGGACCCAGTATATCATGAAGGATATGAAAGAAAATATTGTCATAGATGTTTTGAGTACAACATTGGGGAATGTTTCCATCGCATATACAGCACAGTCAAAGAAATGACAGTTCAAGAGTGGGATCCTTTTCACATGACAAATTATTCCCTCCAGGAATACATGAGAGAGCACTTAGAATGGTATGTCTTAACCAAAGTCCAGCATCAAATCATACTGGGTAAACCCATGATAGTCCGGAGGATTTATACAAAGGCATGTGATGATTTACTTTATAAAAGAAACAGATTCCCTGATCTGACTGTATTTTGATTACGTACCAGTCACAAGGGCTTAATTGTGACCAAAGTTCCCGTGGGCTTTACTGTTTAAAAGCTTCCACAGTGTAAATATTCTTATCTAGTCTTTTCTCGTGGGCTTTTTGTACAAAAGTGTCCACTGTGTAGATAGCCATAATGTCCGAATCTACTTTACAGACTATATCTCATGCGTTACCCGAAAGCAATTATTCTGTCTGTTTTATTTCCTAGGCCTATAACTTCTCTTTCAGCAGAGACCCAATATTTCGCTGGAACATTTCTCATGTTAAGAATATTAATATCTGCACCAGAATCTAATAATGCAGTCATGAAAAATATCTGGCCTTGGATACAGATTTTTACCTTGACATGATGTTGCTGATATGTGATGGTAAATAATCTCATATCTTGAAAGCCAAAATTTGGGTCTGACCTTCCTTCAGCAACTTGAATTTCTTGGCTATGGGCTGTTGTGTTCCAGGATTCTTCTTCTTTTTCTTCTTGAATCTCCTTGCCTTTCTTAATTTCTGCAATTTGAGCTTTGATTGCAGAAATCTCTGCTTTGAGTTGGTGGATTTCACCGCTTACTTCTCCCAAAGTCAGGGATCTTACTTTCCCTGGTTTCTGGTGATGCATCTGGAAAGACTTAGTGTTTCTTTCATAGGATGCATCGACAAACAAAGGTTTCTTACCTGATTCTTTTGAGGCTTTTGATTTAAGCTGATCTATGAATGCTTCTATCAGGCGGTTCTTCATGGCTCCTTCTTCCATTGTCCTAATATGTGATAAAATCTTCATTTCTGCTTCTTCTTCAGCAGATGCCATTAGGACTTTTTCTTTAGGAGGCTTTGTTCTTTCTTCTTCTTCTTCGCTGGAACTGTACAGAAATTCAAAATCATCTTCATAAAATATATGACATGCACATTCTTCTGAATTAGAACAAGAACATTCAGATGATTCAGAATCAGTATACTGGCCCATATTAACTTGAAATTCTTCTTCTGAAGTGCTAAAAGAATCAAGAGACGATTCCTCTAATTGGTGCTGCTGGGCTGAGTCTTTGATAATAAGATTTGGGCACCTTTCTGTAGCATGGGTCTTTGATTTGCATCTCAGGCAAAAGCTTGGACATGAATGCTCTTTTTTAACCTGTTTGGCCTTTTGAGCATAAACAACTGTCTTTTTTCCCTTATTAAGCTTTGATTCTTCCCCTTGGGGACATCTTGAAGCTGTATGCCCAGTCTGGCCACACAACCAGCAAGTAATTTTGTCCCATTTTTCTTGCTTGGATGTATGCAAATGGATGTCAGAAGGAGTATAATAATGGGTTTTTGGGATATATTTGTAGTGGCCCTTCTTTTTATGGCTTTTATCCCTTGTAGAATACCTCCTTTTATTTTTTGGATAATCCCTTCGATTTTTGTAGAAAGTCTCTTTGAATTCTCTTTTGGCCCTCTTCCTAGACTTTCTCTTTTTGATCAATGGGTCATCTATTGTCAGACCATATTTGCTGCAAATGGACTTTCTATCTGGCAGTCTGGACAGTTTTTCCAAAGACTTGTTTACCTTCGAGCTTGTACAAAGACTTACCAGTGTCTTTGTAATAAGGGAATAAATTTCTCCCCATGTATAAGACTCAAAAGGTAACTGAAAAATTTCTTGCAATCTAATATAGTCAACAAATCTAGAGGGTAGAGCAGCTAGATATACCTGCTTCCAGAGCAAGTTTTTGGAATCTTTCACCTCATAGATTCGCTGCATCCAATCTCTATGGAAATCATCAAATTGAGACATCTTATGACATTTGAGGTTCATCAAAATGACCTCATGTTTGTTGGCAATTTCTGTCTCACAACCACACCAATGTTCTAGAATCATTGATGTTAGTGCACCAATCATATTGCTTATTACAGTACCATCAGGATTATGAATAACATCTCCTTTTTCATCCTTGAGCACTTCTGCTTCCATGGTCTCAATAAGTTTAGGAGAAGATTCAGTTTCCCACCATCTGAGAAGAGTACCTGTAAAACATTGGATGATAGTTCTGCAAGCATCTACCTCTGATTTTCCTCTAAGACACATGAGTTTATATTCAGTATACATTAAATCAATCATCTGGCGAATTTGGCCAATGCTCATGTTGTCTATGTTCCATTCTCTGTGGGAATCAGGGAAGAAAGTATGGGCTTCAGACAATTTTCCCTTCCCTTCAATGTCAGGAGCAGAGTATCTCGAAAATCTATGTTCAAGAGGCTCATAGATTGGGAGGATTTGTGTTTCCTGAGATTTTTGTTCTTTTGTTTCTGGTTCCCTGAATAAGGAAGCAATACTGATGTGTTCAGACTCATCAGTCTTTGAGATGGTTTCTTTGGGGAACAGCAGAGGGAATTTCTGTACATTCCTTATTGGATTCTCAATCTTTATATTTCTTTTTACCAGGAAAGAATTTGGAACTGGCTTTTCAACTTTTGTGACCTGCATCTTTTCAAATTTCTCATTTAAGCCAGTAAGGAGTGTCTTAGTTACATCAATATGTCCAACTAAGTTTTCTCCTATTTCTTCAATCTTATTCAATGATTCCTTGGTGTAAGAACAAGTCATGCTGGAATCAAATTGTAAATTATTCAAACAAGAATTTACACAATTGAGAGAAGACTGTACAATATCTACTTGCTTCTTTACATCTTCTGCTTTAGCCACATTCATTTCTAGACCCTTTAGAGTAGTATTGGTCCAATTTAACTGTTCACTAGCCTTTTGAATTCTACCATCAATTCCTAAGGCATTATCATCTTTTTGAACCAGGGGAATGGCTTTGGCTGCATTTGTCTTTTCTCCCAAGATGATTCCTTTATATGGGGGAAAAGTAGTAGGGGTTTCAACTGTGGATCCATTAATTGCAGTCCATCCATGCTTATCAGTCATACTGCTAGAAGTAGCACCAGTTAAAACATTTATAGGAGCAATTTTATCTTTCCATGAGTAGAAGGATATCCAAACATTATTTACTTCCATATAATGTTTCCAGTCTGTGGCTAACTTTCTTTTCTGATCTGGGGTATATCCCTGGTCAAATTCATCTGCTTGAGGATTTGTATACAAATCCCAATTCAACATTTCTTTCATCCATTTAGAACTGATTTGTGATTTTAAGCATCCATCCATAAGTGCAAAAAACTTATGCATTTCCATGACTGCAGGTTTTTTACAGTCAGAAGGAATCTGTTTGAATCTGCATTCTGGAATCAGTTCTGATTGCTCAAGTTTCCCTAACCCATACCTCGGCTTTGCTGGTCTCATTAAGCAAATCATCTGAGTAAGCCTAGGGTCTTCTTCTTCTATTGAATGGATCATGAGAACATGATCTGAATCGGGCTCAGGCTCATGTGGGAAAGGAATATCAGAACATTTAGGATTCGGGCATGAGCTGATAGAAGTGGATGGAGGAGCAACACCAGTGCGAGGATTATGGTGCAGATGAACATTCTGTTCGGCTAGAGTAAGCAGATTTACGACATTTGTACAATCTGGACATTTTACTTCTAAAGAAGAAAAATTAACAAGCTGAGCTAATTCGAAAAGTTGTGGATGTTTACAAGAAGAAAAGGATGATGATGAACAGGCGGTATCAACAGTGGAAGGATCTCTGTAGTATTTGGATGATTTACAAGCAGCGTATATTCTTCTCCAATCAATAGTTGACCTGCGAGGAAAGGATATGACTGCATTGGAAGCATTTTCAGTTATATTGGCAGAAGTGATATTTCGGGGAATTTGTGGCCTGGAGTGGTTTACAACCCAATGTTCAGGGAATTGCAGATCTTCCCACTTTATCAATAGATGTTCAATCTTTTGATTCTTTGGGTCAGTTTTGACTACCACACTTGATTTGGAATCTCGACTGGGAGTATGACGGATTGCTGCTAGCAGGGGCTCCTGTCACGAGCTTGCTCTTTCTCTGTGTCTCTTCGTATTTCTCTGGTGGCCAACTCCTGATGAACCAGTGATGAACCTACTTGGATCTTTCACACTCTGCAGGCCTCAACAACGGCGTCCCCGCCTTCAAATGGCCTTGGTGTCCCTTCGATCTTTTGGTGAACTTCCTGCGAACTTGGGATGAAAGCACAAAGAAAACTACTACCACAGCGGGCTTATAAATATACAGAGGTACTCAATAACAGAATGGCATACTCATTTTATTCAGAATGGAGAAAATTCTCACAGGATGCTTACAGATCTTTTATAGAAATGGATTCTATACAGAGATAGACTAATCTCACATTTACCGGACTTTTCACAGCTCAAAATTTAGCAAGTTACTACCGGAGGCTGCTGGCGAGGTATAGGCTCTGTCTCAGAATCAGACTTAACACCCAAACACTTGACTCTTCTAATGGTTTGGCCACTTTAGGTTCTTATCAGTGCCGAGCACACTGATACGCAGGCTTCTCAAACCAACTAAGGACTTTGAGTGATTTCTCGTGTTGCAAGCAGATCAGACTGGATGTCCGCAGATGCAGAGCAGGAGAACACTCGACTCAAACACACACACAAGACTCTTCAAATGCCGATCCCCAACAAATGAACCTTACCCTTCTTATATAGGATGAGAAGGGGGGACAAACATTACTGTTGGTCGGACAGAAATGACTTAAAGCTTAAAGAATCATTACTTTTCAGTGTTTATCAGAGCGACGTCCGCACAAATATTCGGGTCCATAAAACAGACAGAATAATTGCTTTCGGGTAACGCATGAGATATAGTCTGTAAAGTAGATTCGAACATTATGGCTATCTACACAGTGGATACTTTTGTACAAAAAGCCCACGGGAAAAGACTAGATAAGAATATTTACACTGTGGAAGCTTTTAAACAGTAAAGCCCACGGGAACTCTGGTCACAATTAAGCCCTTGTGACTGGTACGTAATCAAAATACAGTCAGATCAGGGAATCTGTTTCTTTTATAAAGTAGATCATCACATGCCTTTGTATAAATCCTCCGGACTATCATGGGTTTACCCAGTATGATTTGATGCTGGACTTTGGTTAAGACATACCATTCTAAGTGCTCTCTCATGTATTCCTGGAGGGAATAATTTGTCATGTGAAAAGGATCCCACTCTTGAACTGTCATTTCTTTGACTGTGCTGTATATGCGATGGAAACATTCCCCAATGTTGTACTCAAAACATCTATGACAATATTTTCTTTCATATCCTTCATGATATACTGGGTCCATGGCTGTTCTGTTAACTCCGTAATCTGTCCACTAATTCTGAAACCATTCACATTGTAGATTTTTCTGGGATGCTGCCATTGTACTGAATTTCAACTTTGTGTAATGGGTTTCTTCTCTGTCATCAACATTCATGAAGTCCCACCACAGCTTTTTAAAATCTGAAAAATCATAAACTGTGTCAGGGAACATTACTTTGGGATCATTTCTGGGCCATCGAGCACACGGTTGGACTTGGGGTTGGTTGATCCACAAGTCTCTGGTTCGGTAGATGCAATAATAGCTTTCATAGATTCCTGTGTCACGGCCTCCATGGTGCCAGATACATCCAATGTCATGAAAATTCGTTTCCAGGGCCCGTCTTGTGGTTCCAGCATCTGCTTTTGCTTTGTCATACATCATATCATGGATCCATTTTCTGCCCTTTGGGTACACCTTTCTTTCAGGTACATAATGTTGGAGATCAGTGTGAGGCTGTAAGTTGGCATCAAGGACTTTTGTGTTCCTTAATTGCCATGTGGGTCTCCAATTATCTCTGTATGTATCCCAGTCTTGATTATCTGGAATGGTTCTCAAGACCTCTTGTTTTTGGTGCTGGTCCCACTCAGTAATAATCATCATGATATGCGCTACATTTTGTTCAAGGTATCCCCTGCTGAGAAAGTCAGGAAGACAATTTTCCTCTCCTTTGATGTGCTCAATGGAAAAATCAAAATTTGCAAAGAGCGCCTGCCATCTGGCAAACTTTGCTTCTTCTGGTTTCTTGATGTCCTTGGATAGGACTTTCTTCATTGCTGACGCATCTGCTCTGAGAAGAAAAGGCTTGTTTATTAGATATACTGCAAACTTGCTGATGCAATTCCATGCAGCTTTCACTTCTCTTTCAATAACAGAATAATTCTGTTCTGCTGGGTTCCATACTCCTGAGGCAAATTGTACCACTTGTTCTTCTTTGGCAACTTTTTGTTTTAGAATCCCTCCCCAGCCTATGTCACTAGCGTCGGATTCAACTATCTTGAATGCCTCATCATCTGCTATGTATAGTATAGGCAAGGACTTTACCTTTGCTTTGATTTCTTGCACTGCTCTGGTATGGACATCTGACCATTGAGGGGGATTTTTGCCAAGCCACTTATTGAGCACATTTATGTCACTGGCACAGTCTTGATAAAAACTGCTTACATAGTTTAGGCAGCCAAGGAACCTTTGCAGTTGTGTCTTGTCTTTTAAGACATCTGGAAATTTGTCTGCAAAGTCAATGGCATGTTGTTGCAGAGAGATTTGGCCATTAGAAATCTGGTGGCCTAAGAACTTTATAGAAGTCTGGAATACTTCTATTTTCTTTTTACTAAGCACAAGCCCATTTTTCTTGACCAACTTCATGAAAATATTTACATGCTTAAAGTGATCATCAATATTTTTGGAAAAAATTAAAACATCATCAATATATACAAGTAGCCAATCAAAATATGGCTTAAAAATATCATCCATGACCTTTTGAAACTTTGAAGGAGCATTTTTAAGACCGAATGGCATGACATTCCATTCATAGTGCCCTGCAGGAATACTAAAAGTAGTTTTGAACTTATCTTCCTCATTAATGGCAACTTGCCAAAATCCTGCTTTTAAATCAAACTTTGAAAATATTTTTGCCCCTGCAATTCTCCTGATCAAGTCTCCTTTATGTGGAATGGGATAAGTATCATTAGCCAAAACTGAATTTAGAGGCTTGTAATTTATTACAAGTCTAGGGATACCTCTAATTTGTTCAGCTCTTTTGTTTACATAGAATCCATAGCAATTCCAGGGGCTAGTGGATTCTCTGATCAATCCTCTGTTGAGCAATTGCTGAATTTCTTTTTGGCATAGTTCTCTGTATTCCTGGCTCATAGGGATTGCTCTGCTTTTACAGGGCTTTCCTGTGTATCCTTCTTTATAGGGCAACTTAATGGTATGTTGCTTTCTGTGCCAAAAAGCATTTGGCTCTTCTGAACAACATTTTTCTTCCAGTTGTCCTTTCAGTTCTTGGATTCTTCTTTTGATTTGGGGTAGTTTCAGCTGTTCTTCTACTCTCAATGTGCTTTTTAGATCTTTAAGATCTGACAACAAAGATTCTGCTTTGTCTAATTTCTGCATGGCTTGAACCATTGTAGAAACTCTTGGAGTTGAAACATAAGGAAGCTCAATTCTTTTTCTTCTACCTTTAGATGTAGGTACAGAAATGAAATAACCAGCTCTACTTCCTTTCAACCTGGCTGAGCCATGAGGTTCCACTGCAGCTAAAAAAACATTCCCTAATATACAATCAACAGGGATGTCTGCTATGGCAAACTTCATGTATACACAGTGGGTATCAAAACATAGTGAAGCTCTAGGAATTTCATATTTGAGTTTCTTATTTCCTAGGCCTATAACTTCTCTTTCAGCAGAGACCCAATATTTCGCTGGAACATTTCTGATGTTAAGAATATTAATATCTGCACCAGAATCTAATAATGCAGTCATGAAAAATATCTGGCCTTGGATACAGATTTTTACCTTAACATGATGTTGCTGATATGTGATGGTAAATAATCTCATATCTTGAAAGCCAAAATTTGGGTCTGACCTTCCTTTAGCAACTTGAATTTCTTGGCTATGGGCTGTTGTGTTCCAGGATTCTTCTTCTTTTTCTTCTTGAATCTCCTTGCCTTTCTTAATTTCTGCAATTTGAGCTTTGATTGCAGAAATCTCTGCTTTGAGTTGGTGGATTTCACCGCTTACTTCTCCCAAAGTCAGGGATCTTACTTTCCCTGGTTTCTGGTGATGCATCTGGAAAGACTTAGTGTTTCTTTCATAGGATGCATCGACAAACAAAGGTTTCTTACCTGATTCTTTTGAGGCTTTTGATTTAAGCTGATCTGTGAATGCTTCTATCAGGCGGTTCTTCATGGCTCCTTCTTCCATTGTCCTAATATGTGATAAAATTTTCATTTCTGCTTCTTCTTCAGCAGATGCCATTAGGACTTTTTCTTTAGGAGGCTTTGTTCTTTCTTCTTCTTCTTCGCTGGAACTGTACAGAAATTCAGAATCATCTTCATAAAATATATGACATGCACATTCTTCTGAATTAGAACAAGAACATTCAGATGATTCAGAATCAGTATACTGGCCCATATTAACTTGAAATTCTTCTTCTGAAGTGCTAAAAGAATCAAGAGACGATTCCTCTAATTGGTGCTGCTGGGCTGAGTCTTTGATAATAAGATTTGGGCACCTTTCTGTAGCATGGGTCTTTGATTTGCATCTCAGGCAAAAGCTTGGACCTGAATGCTCTTTTTTAACCTGTTTGGCCTTTTGAGCATAAACATCTGTCTTTTTTCCCTTATTAAGCTTTGATTCTTCCCCTTGGGGACATCTTGAAGCTGTATGCCCAGTCTGGCCACACAACCAGCAAGTAATTTTGTTCCATTTTTCTTGCTTGGATGTATGCAAATGGATGTCAGAAGGAGTATAATAATGGGTTTTTGGGATATATTTGTAGTGGCCCTTATTTTTATGGCTTTTATCCCTTGTAGAATACCTCCTTTTATTTTTTGGATAATCCCTTCGTTTTTTGTAGAAAGTCTCTTTGAATTCTCTTTTGGCCCTCTTCCTAGACTTTCTCTTTTTGACCAATGGGTCATCTATTGTCAGACCATATTTGCTGCAAGTGGACTTTCTATCTGGCAGTCTGGACAGTTTTTCCAAAGACTTGTTTACCTTCGAGCTGGTACAAAGACTTACCAGTGTCTTTGTAATAAGGGAATAAATTTCTCCCCATGTATAAGACTCAAAAGGTAACTGAAAAATTTCTTGCAATCTAATATAGTCAACAAATCTAGAGGGTAGAGCAGCTAGATATACCTGCTTTCAGAGCAAGTTTTTGGAATCTTTCACCTCATAGATTCGCTGCATCCAATCTCTATGGAAATCATCAAATTGAGACATCTTATGACATTTGAGGTTCATCAAAATGACCTCATGTTTGTTGGCAATTTCTGTCTCACAACCACACCAATGTTCTAGAATCATTGATGTTAGCGCACCAATCATATTGCTTATTACAGTACCATCAGGATTATGAATAACATCTCCTTTTTCATCCTTGAGCACTTCTGCTTCCATGGTCTCAATAAGTTTAGGAGAAGATTCAGTTTCCCACCATCTGAGAAGAGTACCTGTAAAACATTGGATGATGGTTTCGCAAGCATCTACCTCTGATTTTCCTCTAAGACACATGAGTTTATATTCAGTATACATTAAATCAATCATCTGGCGAATTTGGCCAATGCTCATGTTGTCTATGTTCCATTCTCTGTGGGAATCAGGGAAGAAAGTATGGGCTTCAGGCAATTTTCCCTTCCCTTCAATGTCAGGAGCAGAGTATATGGAAAATCTATGTTCAAGAGGCTCATAGATTGGGAGGATTTGTGTTTCCTGAGATTTTTGTTCTTCTGTTTCTGGTTCCCTGAATAAGGAAGCAATACTGATGTGTTCAGACTCATCAGTCTTTGAGATGGTTTCTTTGGGGAACAGCAGAGGGAATTTCTGTACATTCCTTATTGGATTCTCAATCTTTATATTTCTTTTTACCAGGAAAGAATTTGGAACTGGCTTTTCAACTTTTGTGACCTGCATCCTTTCAAATTTCTCATTTAAGCCAGTAAGGAGTGTCTTAGTTACATCAATATGTCCAACTAAGTTTTCTCCTATTTCTTCAATCTTATTCAATGATTCCTTGGTGTAAGAACAAGTCATGCTGGAATCAAATTGTAAATTATTCAAACAAGAATTTACACAATTGAGAGAAGACTGTACAATATCTACTTGCTTCTTTACATCTTCTGCTTTAGCCACATTCATTTCTAGACCCTTTAGAGCAGTATTGGTCCAATTTAACTGTTCACTAGCCTTTTGAATTCTACCATCAATTCCTAAGGCATTATCATCTTTTTGAACCAGGGGAATGGCTTTGGCTGCATTTGTCTTTTCTCCCAAGATGATTCCTTTATATGGGGGAAAAGTAGTAGGGGTTTCAACTGTGGATCCATCAATTGTAGTCCATCCATGCTTATCAGTCATACTGCTAGAAGTAGCACCAGTTAAAACATTTATAGGAGCAATTTTATCTTTCCATGAGTAGAAGGATATCCAAACATTATTTACTTCCATATAATGTTTCCAGTCTGTGGCTAACTTTCTTTTCTGATCTGGGGTATATCCTTGGTCAAATTCATCTGCTTGAGGATTTGTATACAAATCCCAATTCAACATTTCTTTCATCCATTTAGAACTGATTTGTGATTTTAAGCATCCATCCATAAGTGCAAAAAACTTATGCATTTCCATGACTGCAGGTTTTTTACAGTCAGAAGGAATCTGTTTGAATCTGCATTCTGGAATCAGTTCTGATTGCTCAAGTTTCCCTAACCCATACCTCGGCTTTGCTGGTCTCATTAAGAAAATCATCTGAGTAAGCCTAGGGTCTTCTTCTTCTATTGAATGGATCATGAGAACATGATCTGAATCGGGCTCAGGCTCATGTGGGAAAGGAATATCAGAACATTTAGGATTCGGGCATGAGCTGATAGAAGTGGATGGAGGAGCAACACCAGTGCGAGGATTATGGTGCAGATGAACATTCTGTTCGGCTAGAGTAAGCAGATTTACGACATTTGTACAATCTGGACATTTTACTTCTAAAGAAGAAAAATTAACAAGCTGAGCTAATTCGAAAAGTTGTGGATGTTTACAAGAAGAAAAGGATGATGATGAACAGGCGGTATCAACAGTGGAAGGATCTCTATAGTATTTGGATGATTTACAAGCAGCGTCTATTCTTCTCCGATCAATAGTTGACCTGCGAGGAAAGGATATGACTGCATTGGAAGCATTTTCAGTTATGTTGGCAGAAGTGATATTTCGGGGAATTTGTGGCCTGGAGTGGTTTACAACCCAATGTTCAGGGAATTGCAGATCTTCCCACTTTATCAATAGATGTTCAATCTTTTGATTCTTTGGGTCAGTTTTGACTACCACACTTGATTTGGAATCTCGACTGGGAGTATGACGGATTGCTGGCCATAAAGTGTTGGTATGTCTGAAACAGGCTTTGGTCTGGATGGCTATGTTGTTCCTCTTTCTCTTCATATCAAAACCCGTAGTATGGATTTGCAGCTGTAAGATATCTTTAATGGTTTCATCAAACACATATATGGAAAAGTTTGGGAAACAATCAAAGTATACAGGGCCATCAGACAAAGGGGCTACAATCCCACCGATTATAGAATCTGTATATCTGTTATGTGTCAGATCTCTAACAGTAGCAAGCACAAATGTTTTTAATCCTTTATGGACCAAAGGATTGATGCCAACCCGAATACAACCAAGATGCAGATAATTTGTCTTTAACCGTTTTGCTTCTGCCTGTAAGGCCTGAGGATTTAGCAGTGGTATTGTCTGAATACTCTCAGAGTTCTCTTGGACTTGACTAACAGACTCTTTAATGGAAATTCTAGATGCAGCAATTAAATGGAAAGGAGCTAAATCACTATAGACTTCAGAGGGTGTTATATCTGGTAAAGCCCATCTTGCAGAAGGCTGAAATTCCTCATAAGTAAGTTCAGCAGAGTTTAAGGTTCTACTTGAACTATTTTCAAACATTTCTTTAAGAGGATTTTCTTCTGGATGAGGATCTTCTTCAAGCTCTCTAAATGAAACAGACTTTCTGAATGGTTCCATTCTTACTTAAAACAATAGAGGTCTGAGTACCAACCTTCTAGAACCAGACGTTACTGGCTCTCATACCAATTTCTAGCAGGGGCTAGCAAGGGCTCCTGTCACGAGCTTGCTCTTTCTCTGTGTCTCTTCGTATTTCTCTAGTGGCCAACTCCTGATGAACCAGTGATGAACCTACTTGGATCTTTCACACTCTGCAGGCCTCAACAACGGCGTCCACGCCTTCAAATGGCCTTGGTGTCCCTTCGATCTTTTGGTGAACTTCCTGCGAACTTGGGATAAAAGCACAGAGAAAACTACTACCACAGCGGGCTTATAAATATACAGAGGTACTCAATAACAGAATGGCATACTCATTTTATTCAGAATGGAGAAAATTCTCACAGGATGCTTACAGAGCTTTTATAGAAATGGATTCTATACAGAGATAGACTAATCTCGCATTTACCGGACTTTTCACAGCTCAAAATTGAGCAAGTTACTACCGGAGGCTGCTGGCGAGGTATAGGCTCTGTCTCAGAATCAGACTTAACACCCAAACACTTGACTCTTCTAATGGTTCGGCCACTTTAGGTTCTTATCAGTGCCGAGCACATTGATACACAGGCTTCTCAAACCAACTAAGGACTTTGAGTGATTTCTCTTGTTGCAAGCAGATCGGACTGGATGTCCGCAGATGCAGAGCAGGAGAACACTCGACTCAAACACACACACAAGACTCTTCAAATGCCAATCCCCAACAAATGAACCTTACCCTTCTTATATAGGATGAGAAGGGGGGACAAACATTACTGTTGGTCGGACAGAAATGACTTAAAGCTTAAAGAATCATTACTTTTCAGTCTTTATCAGAGCGACGTCCGCACAAATATTCGGGTCCATAAAACAGACAGAATAATTGCTTTCGGGTAACGCATGAGATATAGTCTGTAAAGTAGATTCTGACATTATGGCTATCTACACAGTGGATACTTTTGTACAAAAAGCCCACGGGAAAAGACTAGATAAGAATATTTACACTGTGGAAGCTTTTAAACAGTAAAGCCCACGGGAACTCTGGTCACAATTAAGCCCTTGTGACTGGTACGTAATCAAAATACAGTCAGATCAGGGAATCTGTTTCTTTTATAGAGTAGATCATCACATGCCTTTGTATAGATCCTCCGGACTATCATGGGTTTACCCAGTATGATTTGATGCTGGACTTTGGTTAAGACATACCATTCTAATTGCTCTCTCATGTATTCCTGGAGGGAATAAATTGTCATGTGAAAAGGATCCCACTCTTGAACTGTCATTTCTTTGACTGTGTTGTATATGCGATGGAAACATTCCCCAATGTTGTACTCAAAACATCTATGACAATATTTTCTTTCATATCCTTCATGATATACTGGGTCCATGGCTGTTCTGTTAACTCCGTAATCTATCCACCAATTCTGAAACCATTCACATTGTAGATTTTTCTGGGATGCTGCCATTGTACTGAATTTCAACTTTGTGTAATGGGTTTCTTCTCTGTCATCAACATTCATGAAGTCCCACCACAGCTTTTTATAATCTGAAAAATCATAAACTGTGTCAGGGAACATTACTTTGGGATCATTTCTGGGCCATCGAGCACACGGTTGGACTTGGGGTTGGTTGATCCACAAGTCTCTGGTTCGGTAGATGCAATAATAGCTTTCATAGATTCCTGTGTCACGGCCTCCATGGTGCCAGATACATCCAATGTCATGAAAATTCGTTTCCAGGGCCCGTCTTGCGGTTCCAGCATCTGCTTTTGCTTTTTCATACATCATATCATGGATCCATTTTCTGCCCTTTGGGTACACCTTTCTTTCAGGTACATAATGTTGGAGATCAGTGTGAGGCTGTAAGTTGGCATCAAGGACTTTTGTGTTCCTTAATTGCCATGTGGGTCTCCAATTATCTCTGTATGTATCCCAGTCTTGATTATCTGGAATGGTTCTCAAGACCTCTTGTTTTTGGTGCTGGTCCCACTCAGTAATAATCATCATGATATGCGCTACATTTTGTTCAAGGTATTCCCTGCTGAGAAAGTCAGGAAGACAATTTTCCTCTCCTTTGATGTGCTCAATGGAAAAATCAAAATTTGCAAAGAGCGCCTGCCATCTGGCAAACTTTGCTTCTTCTGGTTTCTTGATGTCCTTGGATAGGACTTTCTTCATTGCTGACGCATCTGTTCTGAGAAGAAAAGGCTTGTTTATTAGATATACTACAAACTTGCTGATGCAATTCCATGCAACTTTCACTTCTCTTTCAATAACAGAATAATTCTGTTCTGTTGGGTTCCATACTCCTGAGGCAAACTGTACCACTTGTTCTTCTTTGGCAACTTTTTGTTTTAGAATCCCTCCCCAGCCTATGTCACTAGCGTCGGATTCAACTATCTTGAATGCCTCATCATCTGCTATGTATAGTATAGGCAAGGACTTTACCTTTGCTTTGATTTCTTGCACTGCTCTGGTATGGACATCTGACCATTGAGGGGGATTTTTGCCAAGCCGCTTATTGAGCACATTTCTGTCACTAGCACAGTCTTGATAAAAACTGCTTACATAGTTTAGGCAGCCAAGGAACCTTTGCAGTTGTGTCTTGTCTTTTAAGACATCTGGAAATTTGTCTGCAAAGTCAATGGCATGTTGTTGCAGAGAGATTTGTCCATTAGAAATCTGGTGGCCTAAGAACTTTATAGAAGTCTGGAATACTTCTATTTTCTTTTTACTAAGCACAAGCCCATTTTTCTTGACCAACTTCATGAAAATATTTACATGCTTAAAGTGATCATCAATATTTTTGGAAAAAATTAAAACATCATCAATATATACAAGTAGCCAATCAAAATATGGCTTAAAAATATCATCCATGACCTTTTGAAACTTTGAAGGAGCATTTTTAAGACCGAATGGCATGACATTCCATTCATAGTGCCCTGCAGGAATACTAAAAGCAGTTTTGAACTTATCTTCCTCATTAATGGCAACTTGCCAAAATCCTGCTTTTAAATCAAATTTTGAAAATATTTTTGCCCCTGCAATTCTCCTGATCAAGTCTCCTTTATGTGGAATGGGATAAGTATCATCAGCCAAAACTGAATTTAGAGGCTTGTAATTTATTACAAGTCTAGGGATACCTCTAATTTGTTCAGCTCTTTTGTTTACATAGAATCCATAGCAATTCCAGGGGCTAGTGGATTCTCTGATCAATCCTCTGTTGAGCAATTGCTGAATTTCTTTTTGGCATAGTTCTCTGTATTCCTGGCTCATAGGGATTGCTCTGCTTTTACAGGGCTTTCCTGTGTATCCTTCTTTATAGGGCAACTTAATGGTATGTTGCTTTCTGTGCCAAAAAGCATTTGGCTCTTCTGAACAACATTTTTCTTCCAGTTTTCCTTTCAGTTCTTGGATTCTTCTTTTGATTTGGGGTAGTTTCAGCTGTTCTTCTACTCTCAATGTGCTTTTTAGATCTTTAAGATCTGACAGCAAAGATTCTGCTTTGTCTAATTTCTGCATGGCTTGAACCATTGTAGAAACTCTTGGAGTTGAAACATAAGGAAGCTCAATTCTTTTTCTTCTACCTTTAGATGTAGGTACAGAAATGAAATAACCAGCTCTACTTCCTTTCAACCTGGCTGAGCCATGAGGTTCCACTGCAGCTAAAAAAACATTCCCTAATATACAATCAACAGGGATGTCTGCTATGGCAAACTTCATGTATACACAGTGGGTATCAAAACATAGTGAAGCTCTAGGAATTTCATATTTGAGTTTCTTATTTCCTAGGCCTATAACTTCTCTTTCAGCAGAGACCCAATATTTCGCTGGAACATTTCTGATGTTAAGAATATTAATATCTGCACCAGAATCTAATAATGCAGTCATGAAAAATATATGGCCTTGGATACAGATTTTTACCTTGACATGATGTTGCTGATATGTGATGGTAAATAATCTCATATCTTGAAAGCCAAAATTTGGGTCTGACCTTCCTTCAGCAACTTGAATTTCTTGGCTATGGGCTATTGTGTTCCAGGATTCTTCTTCTTTTTCTTCTTGAATCTCCTTGCCTTTCTTAATTTCTGCAATTTGAGCTTTGATTGCAGAAATCTCTGCTTTGAGTTGGTGGATTTCACCGCTTACTTCTCCCAAAGTCAGGGATCTTACTTTCCCTGGTTTCTGGTGATGCATCTGGAAAGACTTAGTGTTTCTTTCATAGGATGCATCGACAAACAAAGGTTTCTTACCTGATTCTTTTGAGGCTTTTGATTTAAGCTGATCTGTGAATGCTTCTATCAGGCGGTTCTTCATGGCTCCTTCTTCCATTGTCCTAATATGTGATAAAATCTTCATTTCTGCTTCTTCTTCAGCAGATGCCATTAGGACTTTTTCTTTAGGAGGCTTTGTTCTTTCTTCTTCTTCTTCGCTGGAACTGTACAGAAATTCAGAATCATCTTCATAAAATATATGACATGCACATTCTTCTGAATTAGAACAAGAACATTCAGATGATTCAGAATCAGTATACTGGCCCATATTAACTTGAAATTCTTCTTCTGAAGTGCTAAAAGAATCAAGAGACGATTCCTCTAATTGGTGCTGCTGGGCTGAGTCTTTGATAATAAGATTTGGGCACCTTTCTGTAGCATGGGTCTTTGATTTGCATCTCAGGCAAAAGCTTGGACCTGAATGCTCTTTTTTAACCTGTTTGGCCTTTTGAGCATAAACAGCTGTCTTTTTTCCCTTATTAAGCTTTGATTCTTCCCCTTGGGGACATCTTGAAGCTGTATGCCCAGTCTGGCCACACAACCAGCAAGTAATTTTGTTCCATTTTTCTTGCTTGGATGTATGCAAATGGATGTCAGAAGGAGTATAATAATGGGTTTTTGGGATATATTTGTAGTGGCCCTTCTTTTTATGGCTTTTATCCCTTGTAGAATACCTCCTTTTATTTTTTGGATAATCCCTTCGATTTTTGTAGAAAGTCTCTTTGAATTCTCTTTTGGCCCTCTTCCTAGACTTTCTCTTTTTGACCAATGGGTCATCTATTGTCAGACCATATTTGCTGCAAATGGACTTTCTATCTGGCAGTCTGGACAGTTTTTCCAAAGACTTGTTTACCTTCGATCTGGTACAAAGACTTACCAGTGTCTTTGTAATAAGGGAATAAATTTCTCCCCATGTATAAGACTCAAAAGGTAACTGAAAGATTTCTTGCAATCTAATATAGTCAACAAATCTAGAGGGTAGAGCAGCTAGATATACCTGCTTCCAGAGCAAGTTTTTGGAATCTTTCACCTCATAGATTCGCTACATCCAATCTCTATGGAAATCATCAAATTGAGACATCTTATGACATTTGAGGTTCATCAAAATGACCTCATGTTTGTTGGCAATTTCTGTCTCACAACCACACCAATGTTCTAGAATCATTGATGTTAGCGCACCAATCATATTGCTTATTACAGTACCATCAGGATTATGAATAACATCTCCTTTTTCATCCTTGAGCACTTCTGCTTCCATGGTCTCAATAAGTTTAGGAGAAGATTCAGTTTCCCACCATCTAAGAAGAGTACCTGTAAAACATTGGATGATGGTTCTGCAAGGATCTACCTCTGATTTTCCTCTAAGACACATGAGTTTATATTCAGTATACATTAAATCAATCATCTGGCGAATTTGGCCAATGCTCATGTTGTCTATGTTCCATTCTCTGTGGGAATCAGGGAAGAAAGTATGGGCTTCAGGCAATTTTCCCTTCCCTTCAATGTCAGGAGCAGAGTATCTGGAAAATCTATGTTCAAGAGGCTCATAGATTGGGAGGATTTGTGTTTCCTGATATTTTTGTTCTTCTGTTTCTGGTTCCCTGAATAAGGAAGCAATACTGATGTGTTCAGACTGATCAGTCTTTGAGATGGTTTCTTTGGGGAACAGCAGAGGGAATTTCTGTACATTCCTTATTGGATTCTCAATCTTTATATTTCTTTTTACCAAGAAAGAATTTGGAACTGGCTTTTCAACTTTTGTGACCTTTCATATCCTTCATGATATACTGGGTCCATGGCTGTTCTGTTAACTCCGTAATCTGTCCACCAATTCTGAAACCATTCACATTGTAGATTTTTCTAGGATGCTGCCATTGTACTGAATTTCAACTTTGTGTAATGGGTTTCTTCTCTGTCATCAACATTCATGAAGTCCCACCACAGCTTTTTATAATCTGAAAAATCATAAACTGTGTCAGGGAACATTACTTTGGGATCATTTCTGGGCCATCGAGCAAACGGTTGGACTTGGGGTTGGTTGATCCACAAGTCTCTAGTTCGGTAGATGCAATAATAGCTTTCATAGATTCCTGTGTCACGGCCTCCATGGTGCCAGATACATCCAATGTCATGAAAATTCGTTTCCAGGGCCCGTCTTGCGGTTCCAGCATCTGCTTTTGCTTTGTCATACATCATATCATGGATCCATTTTCTGCCCTTTGGGCACACCTTTCTTTCAGGTACATAATGTTGGAGATCAGTGTGAGGCTGTAAGTTGGCATCAAGGACTTTTGTGTTCCTTAATTGCCATGTGGGTCTCCAATTATCTCTGTATGTATCCCAGTCTTGATTATCTGGAATGGTTCTCAAGACCTCTTGTTTTTGGTGCTGGTCCCACTCAGTAATAATCATCATGATATGCGCTACATTTTGTTCAAGGTATTCCCTGCTGAGAAAGTCAGGAAGACAATTTTCCTCTCCTTTGATGTGCTCAATGGAAAAATCAAAATTTGCAAAGAGCGCTTGCCATCTGGTAAACTTTGCTTCTTCTGGTTTCTTGATGTCCTTGGATAGGACTTTCTTCATTGCTGACGCATCTGTTCTGAGAAGAAAAGGCTTGTTTATTAGATATACTGCAAACTTGCTGATGCAATTCCATGCAGCTTTCACTTCTCTTTCAATAACAGAATAATTCTGTTCTGCTGGGTTCCATACTCCTGAGGCAAACTGTACCACTTGTTCTTCTTTGGCAACTTTTTGTTTTAGAATCCCTCCCCAGCCTATGTCACTAGCATCGGATTCAACTATCTTGAATGCCTCATCATCTGCTATGTATAGTATAGGCAAGGACTTTACCTTTGCTTTGATTTCTTGCACTGCTCTGGTATGGACATCTGACCATTGAGGGGGATTTTTGCCAAGCCGCTTATTGAGCACATTTCTGTCACTGGCACAGTCTTGATAAAAACTGCTTACATAGTTTAGGCAGTGAAGGAACCTTTGCAGTTGTGTCTTGTCTTTTAAGACATCTGGAAATTTGTCTGCAAAGTCAATGGCATGTTGTTGCAGAGAGATTTGGCCATTAGAAATCTGGTGGCCTAAGAACTTTATAGAAGTCTGGAACACTTCTATTTTCTTTTTACTAAATTTTCTTTTTACTAAGCACAAGCCCATTTTTCTTGACCAACTTCATGAAAATATTTACATGCTTAAAGTGATCATCAATATTTTTGGAAAAAATTAAAACATCATCAATATATACAAGTAGCCAATCAAAATATGACAATGGTTCTTTAAATACGGTCCTCTGTTCGAGAATTTAATGGATATGTACCTTTTTTTTATAATTTAATAATAAAAATATATATATAAGATTGTTTTTCATGGTTCTTCTTGAAATACGGTCCTCTTTTTGAGAACTTAATGGATATGTACTCTTTGCTTTTTCTTTTTTTTTGGGGGGATATTATGTTAATGTACTTTTATTATTTTTATGTTATTAAATGTATTTATTTTGGAATATAATTAGTTTAATTTAATTATTGATAACTATTAAATGATTGGTAGAGATTTAATTTTTATGGAATATTTTAAAATCGTTTTTAATAATATTTCCAAATTGAAAATTGAGATTTATTTTTAAAGTAGTTATATTTTTTAGTCATTCTAATTTAAATTGATTAACTAAAAGAATTAACCTATGAAATAAGTTATAATTTTTAAGCATATGATATTGAGATGCCATGGTATTATAACAAAATTTATTTATACATTAAGAAATTCTATAGTAAAATAGATAGTACTAAATTTGCATGGTTAGAAAAGAAACCAAGTGTTTGTTGGAAGGAGAAATTTTCATGCAAGCATAAAACTGCATAGTTATAAAAGAAACTACTTGTTGGTGGACGAATAGTCTTGTTTCCATAGTGAAGGTGCATGATGTGATTTATTTTTTATAGCATAAAGTTATAAGATTTTTTTTGTTTGTTAGTATTGTGAGTTTTGAGATGACTAGCATATTTAATATGTGGTTTGGGTAGTTTCGACCTAGGGGAATTTATGCTATTATGTCATATTATCTAGGGATCACACACGGCCTCGACCACACTAACCCTTAGCATGGCTGGGATTTTGCCCATAAAGTTTCAAACTAGTGACCTTTTCACCACAGAATGTCTTACATCTAAGTTGTCAAAATCATCTAGGGATCACACTAGGCCTCACCACAACATTCTTTAACATAAACAATTTTTTCCCTATGAAATTTCAAACCGGTGACCTTTTTATCATAAAATACTTTAACAAAACACCCTCGCCCTTTATTCAAAACTTTATAAACTTAAATTCTTATAATATTTTTATAAATACGTATCCACTAAAAATATGTGAACCGGGTCCATTAATCTATTTAAACTTTATGGTAATTCACACATTTATAAGGAATGAATACCCACTAATGTTTTATTTAACAAGCATTTATATATGGAGTACTCTAACTAGGTGGAGGAATTGCCTGGTTTCCATCGCCACCCGGAAAAATGTCTGGCTTTGACCATCGGCAATTCCGCCGCCCTCCACCAACTCCACCACCGTTCCACATTAATTGCTTTTGGGACTGCCCTCCGGCCCGGAAAGGACTCCAGCCTCCACCGGAAAATACTGACACGACCCAGGACCTGCATTAATGCAATAGTCATTTGAATTTTGAAAATGCCCGCCCAATTTCTAGATACTTTAATTCCTAGTTAGACTACTCCCTCTGAGAATCACAGCTCTGGGATGTGCAACTGTTACAAACACCGTAGAAGATGTCGATTTTGTTGTCAAAACACTCTTAAATATTTGTGAGAATGACCATCATTCTAATGCCAGGGCTTCAATGCTAGAGTTCCAGGCTTATTTCTCTAATCTGCCTTCCAATGACTTCAATGGCCTCTTCAATCTATTGTACCGACTTGGGAATTCTCCATATTTTACTGCGAGTGTACCTGGATCCTTTTACAATGTTCTGTTTCCTTTATGGAGATCCAGTAACTGACCTATGTTCCCAGCCAGGCCAACTGTGCTCTGCAATGTCCTTACTAAAGTTACCCTCTCCAATACTTTGATCGCAGGGTGCAGAGAGCATGACCTCTTGCAATAAAGTGTTGGAGAGATTAACTTTAGTAATGAAGTTGAATTGAGCATTTTTTTGAGATCCAGTAATGACCTATCTGCCCAGACAGGCCATAACAGCTAACATTTCCACGGCCAAGATTGAATCCAAGTTTAGGGATTTAATTTCCCTTTTAACACCCGGGCTATGACCCTTGGACGACTTTGAAGCGATTATTACAAAACACTCCATTACAACCACACGGACTTCGATCAGATATGTTCCAGTTGCCCAAAGCATTATTTCTGTCAATTCAATCTAGCTCTTTCATCTGCATAAGGATTCTTTTTTCCTCTGAGATATTCCTGGCATTGCACTGAACTACCACTTGCAAAAGATTCATGATGAAAAGCAGAATAATTTGGATTGGGAGGATTGCAACTGCAAGCAGAAGCGACAGAATCGTCTCTACCACTAGACTAGCTTTCATTTTATGAAAGTCTTTGCCATAGTATCAGTTAAAGTCTCTACTTATGCAGTCCCTTACCAATACAAGAATGTTATGTTGACTAGAATATGTGCACAGAACAACTTTCTAGTGTCATATGAGTGAATAGATATCTAGTCATAGATGCAGTATCCCATATGGATGACCACACATGGACTGTCTTCCTTTGTTTCCTCGATTAGAAGATAAGAAGAGTCGAAAATTTCAATGGCTAATTTTTTGCAGTTGTCGATTTTACTTTAATTAAATATATAATTTGTGGCTCTTTATTTACATACTTAACAATTTATTTGATTTAGCAGGTGGACCTTCAATTCAAGATAGCTCATGGGTCTGTGCAAAAGGTGCTGGTAGAAGAAGCAAAACTGTATGATGCTTCAAAGGGGATTCTGGGAGCTAGTAAGCACAATGCCATAAGGTATGGCTATTAAGCTCCATTAATTTTTTGAACAATTGCTGCCTACAATTATGGAATTTAAACTGCAGTCTTTCCTTAATTTATGGAAACCAACTGCAGTAATTTCCTTAAGTTAAGGAAATCAACTGCAGTTAATAAATTTATTATTGGGAGCCACTGAAGTGGTCCATTACTCCATCTGGAGTTCTCTACCTTGATCTGTGGAACACCTGACACATAGCCATCAGAAGCTTGATGGAAGCTTGGCTATAAATTTATCTGTTTGGTCCCCAAGCTTGTATCTCAATCCCCTTCAGTTTTTACACCATCTAGCTGAGAGAGCAGAGCTTGGAAGTGCCTTCAGATTTTCTGTATTTTTTTTTTTTGCTTGGATTGAAGCTAGAGCATTGTTTTCAGTAAAGAAGCAACTGGACTGTGGTTTGCATCAAGAACATCACCAATGGCTGGAGGTAATTTATATTTCTGGGCATTAAGTTTCAACGATTCATTTAGTTTTTCCGCATACAGAATCGCTGTTGATTTCAGTTTCAGTAAACATTTGGTATCAGAGCCGTTTATCTCTGCCTTGGTGTTCTCTCGCCGCCCTTTTGTCCTTCTGTGCACCTCTTTCGATTTGTACATACTGCCTTTTATTTTGAAAATAATCAAGTCTGCAACGCAATCTACTCTAGTTTCATTTTTATGTTTCACCATAATGATGTTTTTGGTGAAATATGGACATTTTGGAAATTTAATGATGTTTTATTTTAAATTATTTTAATTACTTATGTGCTTTATTTATGTGGGGCTTGCTCAGCTTTAGTTTTGGAATATAATACTGTTAAAATTAAAATTACTTAGGCTGACCCACCGCCTTAATTTTCAAGTATAAAAAATTCACAGTTGGTTTTTTTTTTTGGTTTGATTTACTTAAGTCTGTGGTTTCTGTTTATTACTTCAAAAAGTTTGTCATACACGCGAACACCTCACCAACTGGCTGGCCCATAATGATAATGCTTTTCCGTCTTGGCCTCTAAGGCACGGGGAACTGCCAGATTGGTCGGTTGTTTAATGGACCCATATCCCCTTATCATTTACAAGCTATCAATTGACTGAATGTACAGAAATAGCAATTAAGGGCTTAACTATATGGCTTTATTCCAATGTTGATTTTAATAAAAATCGAATAAACATTAAAACTTCACTTGCTGCGGCTTTAAACTCTCCAACGGTGGTTATGTAACACATGGCATATGTGTTGATTTGTTTCTAACATTAACCTTTCCACGCGAATGTTAGTTATGGAGTTTTTAATATAACCCAACAAGAAAATTAAGCACTGTTGCATCTGAAGCTTTTTGAGTGTTTAATAAATCAGGAAGCTTCTATTACCAGTGCACTTGGATTTTTATTCAGAAAATAGAACAAGGATCTATGCTAATATAGATTTGATTACCAGTTCACTTAGATTTTAATTTTATTCAGGAACTGAAAAATTTGCTGCAGTATTCATGATTTTGTTTCATATGTATTGACCCAAATGTCCTTTCCACGTGGGCCACGTTGGTTATATTGGTATTCTGGTTTTTGCTATTCTATGTATGCGGGATTTTGAGAGATTGAAATTCTGCTTGTATGCCATACCGAGTCTTTATTTCTCATTCGGGCAATCAGTTTTTGATTCCATGTTTATTCCGCATGAAGTTTAGATTTAGCATTGTTGAAATTTAATTTAAATTTAATTTAAATTTAATTTATCTTGTGAGCAAAATAGCTTGTTTGCTGGTCTATTTTTTTGTTTTTTGTTTTGTTTATAAATTGAACAATCAATTTGCAGTCATTTACGGTAATGCTGACTGCTTTAACCTTAATTTTGATTTTGTGATGGAGTTTATTTAAAATGTCATTTTGACTTACTCCTTTCAGTAAACATTATTTTTTCTCT